>JAXIVD010001194.1:35000-85000 GCA_036785275.1 Cancer borealis
TGATCTCTCCTTTGGTTGTGGTGCTCAAATTTTTGGTTCTTTTCCAGCGGAGTATATTATGACCCCTTCCTAGCAGCCCAGGCAGCCACGGCATCTCCTCTACAGGTGAATCCAGTAAGTAGAAAGCACAGCCTTATCACTTTTACCAGTTTTCACTCGGTCGCACTTGACAAAACTGATGGCCAAGTGGCCTTTGAGTCTCCTCTTGGCCCAGGGTGAGGTGACCCCACTCAGCCTGGTCCATGCTATACTTTCACTAGCCCAGGAAAGGCGGTGTTCCATTGACATTACATCATAGTAACAAGGGAAGTACTAGATGTATTCTCTCTCTCTCTCTCTCTCTCTCTCTCTCTCTCTCTCTCTCTCTCTCTCTCTCTCTCTCTCTCTCTCTCTCTCTCTCTCTCTCTCTCTCTCTCTCTCTCTCTCTCTCTCTCTCTCTCTCTCTCTCTCTCTCTCTCTCTCTCTCTCTCTCTCTCTCTCTCTCTCTCTCTCTCTCTCTCTCTCTCTCTCTCTCTCTCTCTCTCTCTCTCTCTCTCTCTCTCTCTCTCTCTCTCTCTCTCTCTCTCTCTCTCTCTCTCTCACTTTCCTTGATAAACTAACTCACGTGAATGTTGAATAGGAACCTTCTGCTACCAGCCACACCGCCCCCCCGCCCCCCCTCCCCTCCTTACATGAGCTTGGATCAGCAACACATTTTAACTAAGTTCCCCAGCTCAATATATTCCACCCTTGGATGTGTTTCTCTTAGCTGGATTATAGTACACTTGATACTTGCTATTTGTGAGGATCTTTCAGCCATTTATTTAGAACACGTAACTCTGTAGTGTTGAAAAACTTCTGCAGTTGACATAACCCTACACTCAGGCAATATGTCCTAATTGGTTATAGAAATGTTTCATTTATGCTTTTTCTAATGTAACTTGAATTTTTTATTTTTTATTATTATTTATTTATTTATATTTTTCTGAGGGCAATTTCCTGAGTGCAGGCTGTCCTTTTTTAAAGTGTAATGAACACTGCATAATATTGTCAAGGAATGTGGTACTTTAGTTCCTCTCAATTCACATGCCAATGGGAATAGAAAAGCAGCTTGATAATTTTGCCATTAAGTTTATGGATGAATTCTAGATCCTCGTCTCCTTTGAAGAGTCAAGAATATATACCTGCTTTTCTAGCCATTGTATTGCACTAGCATTCTGTGGTAGTCCGTTGAAAGGGAGTGGCCAAGCATGAGCTGCCTGCCAACCTCACAGCCTAGCGCAGCCCACTACATCTTAACCACTTCACGAGCTCCTTCTGTCGTCTTCTGCTTAATGCTGCATTGTCACCTCCACTGTCTTGCAAAATATTTGAACTTGAGCCTCTGGGCTGCATCAACTGGGCTTTTTTCATTTCCTTATATTTTGGGGGGCATTGAAACAATGCCTTTGGGGAAGTTTGGATTTGTCTGCAAGATCAAACTTTTTATAGTCATGCTTCTGCATCCTTACAATTAGACTTGAGACTTCATTTTGTGGTACTATTCAAGTGAGTGCATGTCTTTCCAAGCACCTTAGTAGATGTCAGAACATTTGGTTTCTCCAAGAGCTGTCCCAAGGGAGGAGAATCCACGTAACTCAGGTAAAACATTTTTAGATTAAGGTGTGCATACCTGTCCATTGATGTGTGAGGATCATACTCATGTTCCATATAAGCTGATGTCAATATATTTTTAAATTACTTTCGTTCTATGCTTTGTTTTAATTTCTTACACCAAATTAGGTCTTGTTTTTGTTGTCCGTTAGAAATTGGCTATTTTTATTCTTTGTGCCTTGTGTTCTTCTTGGCATGACTGCATCTGTTCATGAGTGTTGTGTTGGTGCAGTTCTTATAGAGTTACTGAAGTTACCTTTTGTTTCCCTGACTTGTAGTCCTGCAACCTAAGTGTTATTCTTGCTCTTCTTCATATCTGTCTGGATCGAAATTCGTTTATGTTTGCTATGTACTTCTGTTTTTATTTATTTGTTTGTTTTTATAAGTTCTTCTCTTATTGCTATGCACTTATAGACTTCAATGCCTTTTACCTCATTGGCTTCCAGCTTTTTATAATAATTTCTTGCATCCAGTCTACATTCTTTCTCATACAACTCTGTTGCCATGCTTTGTGTATGTTTATTTATTCGCAATATTCTATGCAAGACCTTTATTAACTTTATTTTTTCTGAGTGACCCACAGTGCAACAATGTATTTTCTAGTTATATATCTTATTGAAATTATTAACTTTAAACATCTTATTGAGGAAAGTATCACTTGAACATTTGTGAGAAAAAAAATGCATTTGGATATGATTTATTTAATTTTTTAGTTGCCAGGGTTGTAAATTGCAAGAGTGTGTGATACAAAGCATTACAACTGTTAATGTACGAATGCTACTTTGTCACACAGTGATCTGTACCTTTGCTTTGTGTGCCATTCTTATATGGTTTCCCCCAAAAGTAACATTACTTTCCCTTTGATTGATAGCCAGACAGACAGAGTGTGGTGAGTAGGTGGATCAGACCAATGATGTGTAGCAGTGCCATGCTAAGGGTGGTGACTCAAAGCCTACTCCTACACTACTGCTTGATAGGAGTAAGGGTGTTCACTCTTATCTCCCAAGCTCTACAAGGTTCATATTGACCTCATCTTGTATGGGACTAACAATATCGTGAACAGAAACTTGATAATTGTATGTAAAACTGTCCACACCTGGATATAGTATGTTATTGAGTCACTGCTTAGCTAGAACATCAGCAAGCCTAGGCTGATGCAGCCACCCTCTCAATTCTTAGATAGTCATTCCATTGATAAAGCTTTAGAACTTGGTGTGCAGTTGTACTGTGAGCAGCATTTCTTTATTTAGTAATACATGCGTGCAGTTCTCAATCAGATCAGTATTAACTTGAAATGAAGACCATTTGGAGCAGTCATTTGCGTGATTGACCTGACGCACTGTGTTGGGAGATGTGCCCTTCTCTTCTCTTTTAGGGACTAAGTGACAAGAATGTATGTGTGTGTATGCATGGCTATGTGTATACACACCTTACCTCAACTACCCCCCTTTAGGGGGATGTCAGTCTGGTACATAGATGATAGATATATTGCATATTAGCTTTTAGCTATAATTGAATAACTTTGTGAGCAGCTTGGGGCCTTATTTAGGTACTCATCTAGTCCGCTCATACCAGCTTAGTACAACAAGTTGCACAAATATTGGCACCAGAGGTATACAAATGCCTCATAAAGTGGAGGGAAATTTCTGCTCTTTTTATTTTTTTATTTATTTATTTATTTATTTATTTATTTATTTTATTTTATTTTTTTTTTTCCCTTAACATAGGTATCATAATTTTTATTATTATTATTATTGATGTTCACTGTCTTCCTTGGTATGATGTCAATATAGGGCCACATCAACCTCTTTGTTGAGATACAAATAAGTGGGATATTGTTTCAGTCAAGATTCCATCAGAATGCAAGAAGTGTGGAATGCAGTAAATTGATGGTCAAAGTAGTAGCGTGTTGGACTGTGGTTTTGCAGAGTGTATCCTGAGTTGCGTCTTGGCGTGTGGCGCTGCAGTGGCGTAGTGTTGCATTATGATGCTTGCGCTGGCTGTGTGTCCTGCATGAATAAGGAGCCACCCCCTTTCATTACAGCAAGCAGCTGCCGCCGCAGCAGCAGCGGTGGGCCAGTCGGCCGTCGGTGCGGTCAACCCCGCGGCCGTTGGGGCCTCGGCCGCCCAGCTCCTTAAAACACCAACACTTTCTGTCTCAACGGCCCAACAGGCAGGCTATGCAGCAGCAGCAAATGCTTACACCGCTGCAGCAGCGCGGGCTTATGGAGTGGCTGCCGCGGCCGCCCAGCCTGCTGTCGCTGCCTACCCCACCATCGCCGCCGGGTGAGTCCCCAGTCTGGGGTGGGGCAACAGTGCCCCATGTTGTAGGGCAGTGGTGCCCCCTGGGTGGTGCTTGCCTGGTGCCTCCACATGTCCATTGTGTGAGGCTAGCCAGGCAGCATCTACCTCCTGTCTTTCCCACTCACTCTCATTCACTCCAGCTCTCATTCTGTGAGGGAAGTGTCATGAATATTCAAAGTGGTGTTCAGTAACTTGGATGTTCAGAGAGCTCAGAAGGGGTGAGGAAGGATAATTTGCTCAATTTATTTATAAGGAAATGAGTATGTGTGTTGGTGTGTATTTATGTAGTGCTTACACAGACATGATTGTCCAAGCAAACATCCTGGATCATTATTACTTTACTTCTGAAGGATTTTATCCTTTGAATATTGTATTAGATTCCATTCTAATTCAACATGTTTCTATTTTTCAAAGAAATTTTTTTTATTATTTAGCAAAATGTCTTCAGTTACTTATCTCATTGAACATTGTGTTCAAAATGTATATTTCTAAGGGGATGGGTGTCAAGAACAAGAATACTGTCGTTTGTCAACCAAAATTATGATTACAGTTTGTCAAGATGTACACATAGGCATACATATGTACACACCAACACTAACCCAGAATGCTGTGGTGCTCTCCTCCTCACTTCATGCTCACAGGCGCTTCACGTGAAGTAATGGATCTCAAAAAAACATGCTTTACTCACTTCAAAGCAAAGAGTACACATCAATGCATTTATAGTGTTTTTATTTTCACCTTTGTGGCACGAGAACATTTTCTCTCCAAAAGCCACTGTATTTGCTCCTTTATTTGATTGTACTGAATAGTGTTTCACAAATTTACATGTTTATTATACCAATATAATTATTTATCACATTGTTGTGTCAGTAATGAATAATATCTTAGCAAAGGTCAAGTCAAGTCAGCAAACCTTACCACCAGACAGCATATCCATCTCTATCTCCATCCTCAGCCTTCACCTTCATCTTCCATCACATTACACACTTATAATCATGGGAAATAAGGAACTTGTTCGGAGTTTTGTATTTTATACAAAGTAACATTCAAACAGTAAGGCGTTTTTACAGCTTATACAACGTGAGGAAAGTGAAAAGCTAAACAATGTTGAAGTAACCAGGGAATTAGTTGTAAAGGAAATGGATGAAATGAAAGAAGTTTAAATCACTAGGTCCAGATGAGGTTATCCCAGGATAATAAAGGAATGTAAAGAGGTGGTTAGCCAGCCGTTAGTTAATATTTTCAGGAAATCAATGGATTTAGGAGAGGTTCCTTCAATGTGGAGGCAAGCGAATGTAGTTCCTATTTTCAAGAAGTTAAATTATTAGAGTGTTATTATTATTAGTGTTATAACAGACTTAGATTGGTTAAACAAGTGGGTGGTTAGGTGGCAGATGGAATTTAATCATGACAAGTGTAGAGTAATTAATGTTGGTAACTTGGAAGGGAAAATCCTCACAACAGATACAACATAAGCAAGATAACACTGAATAGATCAGAATGTAAGAGAGATTTAGGTGTACAGGGTAGCTCAAACTTCCGTCCCAGAAAACAATGTATTGAGGCTAGAAATTGGGCTAATAGGGTGTTAGGATTCATTGCCAGGAGTGTTAAAAGTAGAAGTGCTGAGGTTATTCTGGAGTTGTATTTGGCATTAGTCAGACCACCTCGATTATGCAGTGCAGTTTTGGTCCCCGTATTATAGAATGGATATAGGACTGTTAGAGTCAGTGCAGAGATACAGGGGATTCGTAATTTTAGTTATGAGAGGAGACTGAAGCTTTTGAAATTACACTCACTGGAGAAACTTAGAGTAAGAGATCTCATTGAAGTATTTAAGTGTTAGAAGAGTTTTAATAAGGGGGATGTAGGAAAGGTTCTTACGGTCAATAGTCAGGATAGAACAAGAAGTAATGGATTCAAACTAGAAAAATGTAGATTTAGAAAAGAGATAGGCAGAAATTGGTTTACAAATAGGGTGATAGATGATTGGAAGACTCAGTCAGCAAGTAGTTAGTGCACAGATGATAGGAAGTTTTAAAGAAGACTAGACGGCTTTACGGATGGGGATGAGAGATGGATGTAGGTAATAAGGGAGTATTGGAGTAACAAGAACTACTTTGTGCTTGCCTCCAGGCCTTTTGTAGCTTCCTTATGTTTTTATGTATTTCCTAGATATGTAAGTTGGGGGGAAAAAGGCTGATTTGGTAAGGAGAGTTTGTTAGTATTTAGTGTATTAGTGAAGTGATAAAGACAAGATCATATTGGTTTGGTGTTGTGACTGAAGTGAAAGGTAGAGTGGCATTAGATAAACTATAGAAGGTGTGCGGTGAAGTCTTGAGAAGGAATCTGGAAATGAAGGTCATAAAGCTTGGTGAGCTAACACCAGGTGACTAAGGCTAACATATGTCAACATGGAAGTTGTTTTTTAAGTGACGATACCAATGAGTGGTGCCACGGCTGGTACTGAGAATGAACTTATTTTGATGTAAATCTTGTAGGTTTAGGGCCTCAGAATCAGCAGGAGGGTGTGGTTGTGTGGGGGGGAGGGGGGTTAGGCTGTTATGATTTCCTGTAATAGTTCTTTGTTGACTAAAACACCAGGTAGCTTTATAACACATGGACAATGGGACTTTTGGCATAAACCCACTGAACCTTATCTTCACTTGGCCGGAAGGATGATAATCGTGGTTCATGATAATGCTTAAATGACAAAATTCACGATAGATAACCGGTGTATTGAAAACATTAAACAGAAACTGTCACTATTACACCGTCTTTTTTGTATAGAGAAAACTTAGGTGAGAACATTTTTGCAGGTTTGGATGGATGACTGATGACTTACATATCCACACCTGAGTTGACATTGACAGTACCAGTAATAGAAAGTTTTCATTCATCATTGGTTATGGACTATTGCCTTCACCACATAGTAGCTGTTTTTTGAGGTCTTGGTTCATAAAGGAAATGTCAAAATTTGTCATATAGATTTCTCATGGATTTGGTTTATAATGATTTTGTTGAAGATTATTGATGTACTAATTTTGACTTCAATAATGTTAGAAGCAACCTGCAGCATTAAGGGTTTGAAGTGAGGGGAGCACAGCTATGCAAACACTATTCATGAAAGGCTTGATGGGAGCTGAGTTGACAAATGCCCATCACGTGTATCAGTCAGTTCTCTTTAGTCCTGTTTCTTCTTTCATTCTTGTTTGACTCAAAGAAATATTTATTATTAATGGAGAGAGAAAGTGATGGGTGTGTCTCAGTTTCATCCAGATTTCATTAATGGTGAATCAAATTTCATATTGTGTATTTCCTTTGTAACTTAATTATCAGTGTAGGGAAATGATCATCATGAATTTAACAAATTTATTTTCAACCGTCAGTGATTCGTGAAAGTTTTCCTCTGGCATAAATTGGAGCCCACGATTGTTTCAAAATAAGATAGATGACAAAAAGTTTTGGTAAGACAGATCCTTGTTGAATGCATGCTTTTTGGAATATTACTATTACTTTTTTTTCTGAAGTAAGCGGTGTTCCTGAACAGTGTACATAAGGTTATGGTGGTGTGTGGCCTCACAACGTGTGTGTGAGTGTGTGTGTGCGTGTCTTCCTCTCCTTACTTTTTCCTCCTTTTCCACAAGCACCTTCCATAACCATCCAAGATAATTTTGTAATGACTGCACTCTTGTATTCTTTTACTCTTCTTCCTCACTGATGCCTCTTGAGGTTTTACATAGAGGTTTAATGTTTGGTATCCATCCGAGTGGCCTCAGTCTGTAGGTAGCTGTGTTTGGGACATGATAACGCTGGGTTGGTGGACCACGGGAAGTTGCGCTCACCCTCACCCTCCTTGTAATTCACCTCCTTTCAAGTGTAATGTCACTTGGTGTGCTTCTTGACAGCTAGCTTACAGTACTATTAATGGAGAATTGACCACGGCACTATATACTTTTTTTTGTTTATTTATTTGTTTTTTAACTGTAGGGGATGATTATGGTGGATGATAATGCCTCCTTAACTCAGTTTGTGTGCATGGGCGTGTGAGCTGATTTGTCACTTGGGCGGTGAAGATGGACTTTTTTTTTCTAATTTATTTATTTATTTATTTTATTTTTAATGATCAGAAAACTATGCAAAAGGATTTCTTTGTAAACATGCCATCTCTTCAGCCCCTGTGGATTTCGATTTGGAGCTGTAAAGTATAGATAGCTGTTAAACTAAAGTGTGTTCACCACCTGTTCTGCATAATTGTAATCATAAAGTAGGTTCAGTACGTTTTTTATGCATAATCACCTTTACCATAAAATTTGTAACTTACCAATATTTTGGTTTCAGTAGCTTTTTGTTATTGCATGTTGCATGCTGGTAGCACCTTCCACAGTCACTCCAAAAACTCAGACAATTAGACAGTCTTCAGTAGCAGTCAGTGTTAAAATATTCTTATCATCAGTTTGATCACATCCTCCTTTACAACAGACAGAAAAACATCACTCACTTATTTATTTAGTTTATTGCGTTTGATTTAATTATTTATTTATCAAAATGTATTTCACAAATTTATTTATCCAAATACATAATTTTGCTTTTCATTGTCATGAGATGGACATCTATCTTTAGCTTTTTGTTTATTTAACATTGACTCGCTGGTTGTGACTACTCTCTGTGTAATTTTTGTTGCCTTGCCAGTCACAAAGTCATATGGAATATGACTGGCAAAGTTTATATGAACTGTAACACAAGAGCTAAACCCATTACACCCTATATATACCCCAAGGTTGGTGATGTGATGCATTGTGCTAGCAACCTATAATAGTTTTATTATTCATGCCAAAGACGGGAGCATTGTTTCTTTTGCTGGGTGGTGGAGTTTTGGAAATACTTGTTTCACAAATCTCTAATATCTCAGTGCATGCCACCGGAACTAAAAAAAAAGAAAAGAAAAAAGCTGCTAATTGCCTGAGTTTTTGCGGCGTGCCTGCCATTCTCTAGTCGGGTAGCTAGACCATCTTATGTACTCCAGGACCCGCTTACTAATGAAAACTTTTTTCCTCTTTTTTCCCGTTCATAGATCGATCTATTACAGTGACAGGCCCTACCCTGACCCCTACATCGCCGCTGCATCGGGTATTGGACCAGTGGCCGGCTACGGGGTGAGTCTCTACACTCCTTCTGTTACAGTTGTTTTATTTGTAGAGTGGAAATGTAACTGAGCTTGATTGTTTGCTTTTAATGCTCTGATTGGATTGCACAGATATGCTCAGCCTGTCATGATACAGTTATTACATTAAAAGAAGTTCCCCTCCAGGGTAAAATTTACGTAATTTCTTTATATTTATTTGGAGAAAAGACAGTAACATGTTTGAAGAAGGTGGAGAAAAGTGTTTTGTATTCAAAAAGAAAAATTATTAAATTATTGCATTAATTTAAGTGATATTTCTCTGACTAATTTTTGTGTTAATTTTTCATCCTTTTGCAGGCGGTCTACAGAGGCAGCTACAATCGCTTTGCACCGTACTGAGGACCTCAAGTGTGCATTCATTAAGTAACATGACAATGCTGTTATTAATTGCTCATTAAAGACTATGTTGATCTGTGTGATTGTATAATTATACAAAAGACTGCTCCCAGCCCTCAGCCATCTCTTGTAGTATACTCCCACGGACTGCTGCCATAACCCTCGGCTGGCAGTCTACTCATCTTGGCAACCCAGAAGATTGTCTTAACAGCCCGTTTCTACTTGCTTGTAGGGCTCTGTCTCACAGCAGCAACTTAGAGAGAAGCAGAAGGCCTCTTGGCACCCTGCACTCTAGTGACCACGCTGCCAGGCACACCAACTCATGCCACTGGCAACGGGTCAACAAGTGCTTAGTGTGACAGACTGAAATTTTTGAGTGCTTTAAAGGTGGTTGTAGCGTGGCATCCAGTGTGTACAACAGGTGGCGGGGCTGGAAGGGTGTGTGTTGCCACCCACACTAACCTGACCAACACATGACTCTGTGCTGTTGTTACCATTTCCCCTCTACCATTTTGTATGAAGAGTCGTAGAGTGAATTTCTGGACGATTTGGGAGACCTCAGTTTCAGCCCATGTAGGTAATTTCTGAGTCGGTGAAGTATTTGTTATGTTGAGAGTAGATGTGGTCACTTTCATGGAAAATTTGTGAAATGACATAGTGCATTTTTAATGTATTCAACGAAACATTTGGCAAGTGTGACTCATATAACTTATACTTGTACAGTGTATGTTTACACTCCTAAGGTAAACTTGATAACCAGTTATGAATCTCGACTTCTGATAGACCTATTGATATTAGCTATAGAATCTCATCCTCCTTATTACTTCCACTTGAAATATTAATTTTTCAAAACTCAGAGTGCACAGCTTGCACTTTTAATATAATGTTATTTTATACGTGATGCAATGTCATAACATCATGAATTTGAAGACATTGTATGAAACTGTTGTTGGTGTTAGAGATTTTTGTATGATGCAGAACCCCACTTCTAAGGTCACATGTAGTCACTAAGTCACAAAGAGTTTATTTGTTTCCAGCCAGTTTTTATTATGGTAGAAAATATCAATTGTAGCCAAGACAATCATGTTTCATTTACACACTAGGACTAAAACGTCTGTCATGTTTTTTGCATTACATAAAACTTGTGTGGGTTCTCCAATATACCTCCTTTTTTTAGGTCAGTACATTGTTTTGTAGGCTAATTCTTATTTTTCCTTGTACAATATTTGTAAGTTTGCACCAAGCTGTTGAAAATCAAAGTGTTTTTAGTGGTGGACAGCACAATCAATTTCTCCATATGCCCAAAGTGATAAGTCTTGTGGATGTTTGCTCTGTGCATTTTTCAGTAGCAATGTGATCAGTCGTGTAAACCGTGAGCCGTTTTCATTAATGCTCATCCTAAATAATGACAAATGTATTCATTATTGATATTATTGTGTCATCAGTGTCCGAAGTCTCATCGACAGCTGTTACTTTTTTCCTTTTTTTATCGTATATTTTTTATCATCATCATTCTTATCTCACCCTCCCTCCCTCCCTCCCTCTCACATATTGTATCCAGTGGCTTTTTCTGCACCGTGTGTATGTGTGTCTGGCGTTGTGAGTGAAGGGTGCAGTGGCACACATACAAACCCTCAGGTAACTAATCACTGGCTCAACCCATCACCCCCAACCAACACACTTGCACCTCACCCTCACCCTCCTCTACCTTCCATGCCCTTGTCCTCATGTACTCCTACAAAATCATCCTCCACCTTCCCCTCGTCCTTGTCTTCTCCTTGTCCTCCTGATATACCCTTCACCCCACTTGCCATTCACATGCTCCTCCTTCCCTTAAATCACAAAATAGTGCAGTTATCCATCCCATTTTTGCCTTGCAGTGTTTTGTCTAGGTTTCTTTCTGCTGTGAATATTTTTTTCTCATATTTTTTAAATAATTTTCTTTTGTGCTTGTGTAAATTGACTTGGAAATTTCCATGTATTTTTTGTTCCTTTTTTCTATTATTTTTCATATGTCAAATAAGTGACAGGGTGCAATATGTTGCTTTTTTTTCCACATGCAGTCTGTGGTATCATTTTCAGGAATGTGCCCGTAGATCCCAGATTGTGACTTGTCCATAGATAGACGAGAGAGAGAGAGAGAGAGATAGAATGTTTGTTTGTCTATGTAATGATAGAGAGAGAGAGAAAGAGAGAGAGAGAGAGAGAGAGAGAGAGACTGAAGCTGACTACATGGGGATTGCCAGAACCAAAGATATCAGTATTTATCCAATCTGCAAATCTCCATTCTGTACTATGCTTTTTCTTTTTATATACGATTTTTGTTTTGTCTACCTTTTACCGTCATTTTATTAGTTTAAATGTGCATAATGTTTCGTACTTTGTTCATCTGAGAGAGATGGTGGCAGCATGTGATGTGGGAAGGAAGCGAAGATCTAGAGAAAGAGAGAGAGAGCAAAGATATAAAAAAAAGAATCAATAATTCAACCAAACCAAAGATGTCCTTCAACTAGGGTCTCCTGTGCCATCATGTTATGTTACTTTGACACTTCACTTGAGTCTCGGTTTGGCATTGGAGTGACTGAGTGGCAGTGTGAGGCAGGCAGCATCCCCCATGCTTTTACCCGCCATGCTAGGGACCCCAGACTAAGCTGGAAGCCATGAGCCCACGCACTTAATGGAGAATCAGCAAAATGTGTATGTACTCATAGTCCTTAGTAGACAGCCTAGAGCAGCCGCGTTTTCGTCAGTGCAGCTATAATTGCAGTCAGCCGCTTACCGCGACATCAAATATGGCAGCAATCTTTTTCTAATTTTTTGATTGTATGAAAGCAGCTACACTCCTCTCAGAGTTTATATACAAAATAAAAAAAAAAGAGAGAAAGGTATTGAAGTAAGTGAGATATTTAACCTCAACCCACCCCGCCCCTCCCTCCCCTAACTTGAGAAGTGCTTGAATAGTTCATTGCAATTCACAGTTCAGGAAAGAAACCAGACAATAGAGGTGTGAAGTCTTCCTTTATAGCACAATGGATCATTTATGTCGTGTTGTGAATCAGCGCACAAGAGAGATTAATTAAAAAGTAATGATAAACTCCTTTGAGTCCCCCAATTGAGCACAGTGGTGAATAAGTGTACCGTAACGTCCAGTATGAACATGTTTCGTTCGTGTTAATTTCTTGTAATCATTATATAAGAAACCACCATTTTTTTGTATGTTGTATTATTGTGTAATGATATTTAGTAATGACAGGAAGAGTACTAGTTTTAGAACTTTTTGCTCCTTTTAAACCTGATTGTGGTACTGTACAAAACTGCCCTGTGTTTACTCTGTATAATAAATAAAATATAAAGACATCCTTTGATATGTTTCTTTGTAAAATAATCTTATTTACATCTTTCATCCAAACTCAAGGAATAGTCAGACGCACCCTGACGAAGGAACAATGGAACTAATTTAAGTTCCATTATTTTTTAGATACTTCATGCCATCACTTATAGATTCTTGGTCTACCCATTAGCACTCTTTATTCTTTCTTTCTCACGGCCAACACAGTTTACTCACTGATCCTCTAAATCCCAAGTGTACTCCTTTCCTCACATGTTTGGCATTCTTTCTCAGTAGCATTGTTTATCAACCTTAACATAATTTGTCCACCTCATAAGCTGATAAAGATAAAGTGTTGGCACACACTATAGTTGCGCATAGCTGCGGGCATTCACCTCCCGTCACATAGACCTTTGAGCCTGTGATGGAAATTAATCTGTTATGCCAGGACACAGGGCCACTGTGACATCTGACTTCCACAGTTTACCTTCCTCAGGTTTCACTAAGTATCCATTTATCCACCAATCTGTTTGGGAGGATGAACAGCTGTATGCCGTCCGGGATCGAACTCGGACCAGCGGATTCGTAGTCAGATGTGCTAACCACTGCACTACTGAGGCTAAATGAGGCCAGCAGTAGGAAAGTGTGATGTACTTTTAGGAAGTGAAAGTGTATTTTAGAACAGTGCTATGCAAACATGGAGAGATGAAAGCAGAAATAAGAGAGCTAGCTGTGAAAGGCAGGTGTCACAGAATCACTTGCACGGGTTATAAGAGGAAGGAATGTATCTATAGAGGTAAAGAAAGGTTTAAGGAACAGTATTCTGCCAATATTGATGTATCGATCAGAGAGTTAGACATGGAATAGGGCACAGCAGTCAAGAGTGTGTGGTGTGGAAATGAGTTATCTGAGAACAATATGTGTCGTGACAAGATGGGAGGGTGAGAGCAATGAAATGTGTGGCATGGGACCCTGTGCTAACGGAGTGAAGTGTGATATAGCTGAATGGATTAAATTAAGTACTTTGAGGTATTTTGGTGATATGGAGAGAAAGAAGAGTGAAAAGTTTGTCAGGAAAGTATATGTGAGTGAAACAGAGGTACCTATAAGATGGAAGGATTGGGTGAAGGAATACATGCATGAAAGAGTTGCTGCAAGGAGGGAGAGGTGGAGGCTCTTCTGTCGTGGCCCTTTCTTTGGGGATGTTACCAGAGGGAATGAGGCATTAGAGATTATAAATAGATATAATATATATTTATATATATATATATATATATATATATATATATATATATATATATATGTATATATATATATATATATATATATATATATATATATATATATATATATATATATATATATATATATAATATATATATATATATATATATATATATATATATATATATATATATATATATATATATATATATATTGAAATAGATAGGAATGAGTGGATCACAAGGAATATATAATATATATAATATTTGCTATCTTCGTTGCATTATCATCTATGTGATCATTGTGATGTTTCAGGTGAGGTGAGGTGACAGGTGAGTGCCTAGCTGGTGCCGAAAGTAATAAGGTGTTTCAAGCAGGATGGTGAGGCATGTGTGAATATTGGCAGAGAAGGGAAATACAGATATAAGTTTATTTATGTCACGAATATGTGATGTCAAAGTTCAAAAATAATAATAATAATGGAGTTCTTTGTTATTTAATTATTAATGTTACCGCCACACTGGGTGATGGAGGATGTGATGAGGCAGTGTGTAGTGTAGCTTATAGTAGAGGGAGGGAAGGTTAGAAGGAGCCTGGGGATAGAAGCTTACTTTGTGTGAAGTAATAGTTATGGATGGCGTGTATGGCTCAGCACGTGTCTAGTGAACATTGCAGGGTGGCTTTGCTTTGGTAGTACGTTGGATGCAGGACACCTATAGGTGACTTGAATACCCTAAGTCAAGGGAGAGAAAAGGATGTGTGGGAAGTCCCCGCACGGGGAATTCCTACACAATACAGTGATGCACAGTGCATTGTAGGTAGATGCAGCGATTTTGGGACCCACGCTCTTCCTTATACGTAGTAGGCTATATGTGAATGTCTTAGAAAATAATTTCGTGCTATATAGCCTTTGTTGCCTGGCACATTTCCTTCTCCACATTAAAATTACAATTAGAAAATAATTTTCAGTCAAAAGTAACAAAATTCGTAGACGATACAAAACTCGGCAGTTTAGTAACATATGCTCTGAAGACTGCGACAAAATTCGGTAACACCTAAGTAAAGTAATGTGTAAATTAAGTAATCAGTAATTGTAATGAGCGTTGCTTTATTTACCCTATTGGGAGCAAATTAACAAGTGTTCTTTTCACTGGGTCAATTATGATTCAAGGCGTCGGGAACTTTAGGGTTGGGGATACGGAAGTAGGAGACACGTCATCAATGGAAGACTGAGGCTTTTCAGGCAAGGGTCACTTCACAGCTGCCTTCCGATCAAACAGTCTTGAACTATAGGCCTCTTGCAGTCTCCTTATTTCTTATGTTCACACACACACACACACACACACACACACACACACACACACACACACACACACACACACACACACACACAATAATAGTAATAAGAATAATAATAATAGTAATAATAATAATAATCACATTTGTCACAGTAAAAAATATAAACCATTATTATTATTTTTATCTATCAAATTGTTGTAAGAAGTTCCCTCACCACCACCACCACCATCACCATATTGATGAATGGATAGTATAATTAATTATAGTGATAATAATGAATGTGAGGTGATGGTAACGGGAATAATCAAAATATTTCCTGTATCTTATTTTTTTCTAAATATTTTTTTTTAAATATTTGCTATTATAGTAATGATGAAAATAAGTTCAGATTCGTGTTCAGCATGACCTAAAGCATCATTGCTAACATTTTCATGAATTTCGGAGATGTTGAGTTTTCGCGGTGCTCAACATCTCCGAAATTCATGAAAATTTTAACAATGATGCTTTAGGTCATGCTGAACACGAATCTGAACTTATTTTCATCATTACTATAATAGCAAATATTTAAAAAAAAATATTTAGAAAAAAATAAGATACAGGAAATATTTTGATTATTCCCGTTACCATCACCTCACATTCATTATTATCACTATCATTAATTATACTATCCATTCATCAATATGGTGATGGTGGTGGTGGTGGTGGTGGTGAGGAAATTTCTTACAACAGCGCACAGAAAAAAAAGAAAAGAAAAGATGCATACTCTAATTACACGCCCTATAGTTTCTCGATCTCGCATATTACATTTTCTCCAGAAACTCTCTCGCAGCGTCAATTATGCGTTCACGAGCATGAACGGATCATATATATATATATATATATATATATATATATATATATATATATATATATATATATATATATATATATATGTATATGTATATATATATATATATATATATATATATATATATATATATATATATATATATATATATATATATATATAGGCTATATATATATATATATATATATATATATATATATATATATATATATATATATATATATATATATATATAGGCTATATATATATATATATATATATATATATATATATATATATATATATAATATATATATATATATATATATATATATATATATATATATATATATATATATATATATATATATATATGCCGCTGAAATTATGAAAATTGACCAAGGAGAACTAAACGCCATGTAGAACATATTATGTTCTGCCTTGTTTTCCTTGTATGGTTGTTGTTAACAGATGTAAATCTTTGTACATGTGCTATAGTTTCCTATACTTGATTCTCAAGTATAGCGAATTATAGCACAAATACAAAGATTTACATCTGTAAACAACAACCATACAAGGAAAACAAGGCAGAACATAATATGTTCTTCCTTCGAAGAACATATATGTTCTTCCTTCGAAGAACATATATGTTCTTCCTTGTTTTCCTTGGTATCGCTGTAATGATATCAGTATGATTTCATAGTTACGTCAACATTGTTAGCTCACAATTGTGACATTACGATGAGATCACAGTCACCTAATATATGTGACCTCACCAGTATGTCAGTCATGTGAGTTCACTGTGACAGAGTAAGGAACAGAACACATATATGTACATACTTACATACATACAGAGTAAGGAACAGAAAGAAGAATATATATGTTCTTCCTTGTTTTCCTTGGTATCGCTGTAATATCAGTATGATTTCATACTGATGTCAACATTGTTAGCTCACCATTGTGAAATTACGATGAGATCATAGTTACCTAATATATGTGACCTCACCAGTATGTCAGCCATGTGAGTTCACTGTGACATCTAATGATCTCACGTCATCACTGGGATATTAGCTGCCGTTCCACATCTATTACTAAGCCGGACCAGGTGCCATGCACGCTCGTTAATACTATGTACTTTATATAGTATTATAGTATACATAGTATTAGTATAGTATTATAGTAGTATAGTATATATTATTAACGAGTGTGTATAGTGTTTGGTCTGGTTTAGTGATACATTTGGCATCGCCCCTAACATCGCCAGTCGTAGTCACTGAAAGTTTAGTCTTCCACGGGAATGGAAAGGAACACAAACAGCAATGGACCCTAGGGTCCCTGCATATATGTTGTGTTCTTATTGTGTTGGTGAGTGTTGTTTTGATTTCTGACACCACCACTGCTACATCATGTGTGTGTGTCACTCACCATGGTCTGGAGGATCACGCGCTAGACTCGTGATAGATAAAGAGAGTGTCTGTGACCGCTCAGTGTGCCTGTGACTGCTAGCAGCCAGACAACTCTAACCGGTGATATTTCTTCGTTTTAAACCTTCCCTGTTCCTCTACATGTCATTTTGAGAGATGGAGGAGCAGTAACACACTATTCCTCACCATTAATAGTGGTTGGATATAAAGAAAACCGTGCAATCCAGAGAAGAATGACCGAAATGATTCAGGGGCTGAAATATTTACCCTACAAAGATAGGTTAAAACGTCTTAATCTCCCCTTCCTAGAGAGAAGGAGGGCAAGAGGGGATATGATTGAGGTTTTCAAATAGGTAAAAGGAATGAATAAGGGAAACATTGATGAGGTTTTAGAAATTAGTAGTCAGGATAGGACACTTGGAAATGGGTACAAACCTAGGTACATATTGGTTCACTGACAGAGTGGTGAACGATTGGAATAGGCTGGGTCGACACATAGTAAGTGGTGAGTCAATACGTAGCTTTAAAAGACGGTTGGATCAGAATATGGATAGGGATGACAGGTGGGATGGATAAATATTGGAGATAAGGAACTGCCTCGTCATCAACTGGCCTCTTGCAGTCTCCTCAATTTTTATGTTCTTATGTTCTTAGGAAACAATTTGACAA
Organism: Cancer borealis; assembly: GCA_036785275.1. Taxonomy (NCBI): domain Eukaryota; kingdom Metazoa; phylum Arthropoda; class Malacostraca; order Decapoda; family Cancridae; genus Cancer; species Cancer borealis. The sequence continues at coordinate 53,228 of JAXIVD010001194.1, forward strand.
GTGTGCCGCACCTGTAATCAAGGTGCAGGGCATAAGTTCAAGTATAATTTGATGTCGCCAGACGAGTAGCCTATATACATAAAAACAGTAATAAAACTGTTGATTCAGAGGTATCCATGCATCCAGTTGGGATAAGAAAGATGATAAATATTGAACCTGCATGTTTGCATCTTGCAGCCAGGTACAGGTGACTCAGGTGAGGCAACACCACTGCCAGGCAAAGATAGTGAGCCTCACCCTAACTCATCCTTAACTTACCCATAATGGCAATTCATTACTAAAAAAAGATATATGATTTGTTTACAGTATGTGATATCTTTATGTTGTTTAAGTTTATACTAGCTGGAAAACATGCATGACTATTATTGACTACATCCTGTGTTTGATTATAACGGCTCCCATCCATCCATCCATTGTTGTATTCACTGCATTACACTCCCTTGTTCTCTCACCAATAATATAATATCTTACATGGTATTATTTCCCACTGTGCTCACGGAAAGAAACGTAGTTAGTTAGTTAGTTACAAATGTAGGATAACTTTCTGTGGAAGAGGAAGAGTAAGCAACCACCAGCGCCATCCAGCGCGGCGCCATTACCAGGTGTGGCTTGGCAGGTGTGGCGTTGTGGCGTAACTGGCGTTGTGGCGGGACTCCTTCATTTCCTGGGCTACTCTTCCTTTATTTAAGCTGAGGAGACACCAGATGAAAGTCCAAGATGAGAGGAGCGAGGCAGCTGGTGTTGTGGTACATGGCCGCCGCCTTGGGGGTCATTGTAGCCCAATTCGAGTACCATGAGACGGACACTTTTGACCAAATTGACCACCTCTTTCGAAGTGTGACACCGGATAACTGTTACATCAAACCCCTGGTGAGTACTGAATCACAAGGGGCCAGGGTGAAAGGTGAGGGGTATGGATGTACTGGGTTTTGGTTAGGTTAGCAAATAATTATAGTTTCAATGTTTACGTTTTCACGGTGTTGTCCAGAGTTAAGAAAGGTGTGTTTGTGGTGTGTAAGATGTGGTTATGACACCATGCACCCACGAAACACTCTGTCTGGTGTACATTTTCGAATTGTATCATTAATGCAACACAATGGTATGATGAGAATACTTAATGTCTCACGAGTCAAAAAAAAAAAAAAAATCAACGTAACTAACTGAAATGGTGGTGTATTCTGGATGAAAACAACTTTGTATCAAGGTATTGCATAAGTTTATACACCGAACACTGGGAAAAAACTGGTTATGATAGTTATGTGTCATAGTAGGAAGGTTGTGGCATTGTTTATTAGGTGTGAGTGTAATGGTGAGTCACATTTCAGGTTTAATCATTACTTGAAACTTGTTGTGAAAGGCCAGTTTAAATGGATGACTCTTTATAGATTATATTTACTGACACCCTTACCAAAGAATATTGTTTATAGTATAGGATGATATTATATTAGAGGAGGAGGGTAGTGAATATAACAAATAGAAGGTTAGTGTGAGTATCAGTAATTGTTTCAGCGTCAAAGGGAAGTCTTGAGATGCACAGTAACTAGCTAGCTAACTGTCAAGGGGAATACTCATTATTAGGTGTAAATTTTAAAATACTTTGTTTACAATAATGTGATGACAGTTTTTGTTTGTAGTTTCCCAGCCGGTAATCATCCCTTAGGTGCACACGTTTGTTGTGTGTATGTATGAGTGGTGTTCTTGATAGTGTAGTTGTGTAGTATATAGAAGGTTATTTTGTGTAGGTGTCAAAAGATGAAAGGTCACTGCACTTTCAATCAACCTAATAATTTCTGGTGTGCAATATGCTTTTTTTTTTCTGGTGATTTAGGCAGTGAATAGATTGATTTTAACCTTCATTCCCATAGCAAACCCTCTAAGTTATGCCTCCCACCTCCACAATGAACTTTGGAGATTCACGTGAACTTGGAATTTTTAAACTCAGTCTAATGCAACTGAACAACCTTCTAACCATCTGGTAGAAATGGCATAAATGATTCAGAAGTAAAACTGGACATCACAAAATCTTGGTTAATGCGAAAAGAGCCGTTGCACCACATTGACCTTGACTGTGTGGTATTATTCCAGAATAACACAACACCTGTTTCACTGTGAAGGTTACCCAGGTGTTACATGATGGGCCTTATACACATACAACACACTCATATTTATTCTCTCTCGAAAATCACTATTTCCTGAGGTAATATTTTTGGTCGATGTCTAACCGAGGATGTTGAGGGAAGAGAACTGCCTCCCCTCTTTCTCTTTGGTTAGGTTTCATTTGCTAAAGTGAGACCGGTGTATTTATGAAAATTTACTAACTGTCCTGTTTTGATGCTAAAGTCTCGTGTATTAGTACTTAATATGTCTACTTTTGTGACTAATGAAGGGTACAACCAATCATTTCACTGCCTAATTTACCTGAATAATATGAGATGCACCTGTTATTTGTTACTTTGTTACTAATTGCTCCCTCCCCATTCAGAAAAAAAGTTTATATTTGTCTAGCTTTACCTTTATCAAATTTGCCAGTATCTTATATGATAAATTAGAACATAACCTCTCACTCAACTTTGTCTGTTTGTCTGTTTGTTTGTTTATGGATGTGTTAACAACTTCCTGACAATACCAAAGCAAGTTTCTCTTCTGTATTACACAAAAAAGACTAAATAAAATGTATTATTATTATTATACCATGCATAACAACCTCATGAATCTAAATGTGCCTTTGTCCTTTACCTCCCTAACAGAAAGACCTCTACCTGCCTGATGACAGCGTATCACACTTGCCAGACATCCAACAGATCAACATCAACCCAATCTTCCCCAACCGCACTGCACTCTACCACCTCCACAACATGGCCCATTCACGGGGCTTCTTTTTCTCTTACATCCTACAGTCACGCTTCAAGAGGCCGGCGGGTGAGTTAACAGAGTGTGCTACATGCTTTTTGCTTGTTTTGTTTGTTTAGTTAGCTTTAAATACATTCTGGACTTATTGTATTTTTGTTGTATTAAAATCTTCTATCCTCATCTTTTAGATATTGATGTTTTAGTGTTGTTTTTAGCTGTATACTACTGCTAGGTAAATACACACACACACATACACACACACACACACACACACACACACACTCTGTATACTACAACTAGGTATAAACACACAGGACAGGGTCACTATTACTCTGCTTCTGACACACTGAGATTACAACTCCTTGACTTAGGTCAGTACACATTCTTTGCTATGTGTACAAAGGCTGTAGTGTGACAGAAGACCAGTACAAATTATCTTTACATGGATGGGAATTAAATAACCACTTGATTGTGAGGTTATTGCATTAATAATAAATCACTTGACCACCACCGCATAGTGATAATAATAATAATATAAACTAAAACCAAACATAATTCTGACTTCCTTCTTATCTCCATGACAGTGAATGCATCGGACAGTGCCTCAGAGTATGACCCGGGCTTCATGTACTACTTCCTCTCCACGGTGGCGGACGTAGCAGCCAACCCCAAGATCAATGCCAGTGCCCTTTACTTCCAACCCAACATGGCCTACTCGTCCTCATACAAGGGATTCTTCAACAAAACACTGCCTCTCTTTGCACCAAGGACGTTCAGGTGGGTTTCATAGAGCTTGTGTAAGAGTGGGAAGTAGAGTGAGTGAATGTTTTCCTGTTCAAGTAGGATTATGTCAGGGATGTTTAATGTCACCAAGGTTGTTTAGTGTTTGTATAGATGGTGTGGTAAGAAAATTATAGGTAGAGGTCTTAGTCTGGTAAATTTTGATGATAAAGAGTGGAAGGTAAATCAGCTAGTGTTTGTGGATGATACGGCTTTTATGGCGGATTCAGAGGAGAAATTGTGTTAGTTTGTGGAATAATAATGAATGGCCGAGGATCAAGATTAACAAATCCTTTCCGCCCCCAGGATGGATGATTACAATGATCCTGTCCACCTGGAGAGGATATCGACACTCAATTTCTTCCAGGTGGAGGACCTTGGGGCCATCCTGCCTAAAGGACAGCGTTCCCTTAACTACACTTTAGAGGATTACCGCATCAATGAATGGTATTACTCGTGGCTGCCCTACAGTAACATGCAGCAGGACAAACTCACCACCTATCAGGCAAGTACACTGCTGCCTCTATCACTAACTAAGTATCATTGTATTCTCAGAACAAGTAAATAATAATGGTAAATTAATATATGAGTATTAATTTGATCAAGTAAACTGAAATCATCCCAGAGTTTGATGGGTTTAGAAATGAGAGGTAAAGCTGTACTGTCACTAGTATTTCTGAATGCTTCACAAAAGAGAAGGAGTTGCCTTATTGCACTACATGTTAATTTATAAATGAATATGTACAAAACATGGAAGAATAGGAAGTATAAATATAAATGAGAATAAACTGAGAGGAAGGAATGTATTCATGGAGGTAAAGTGAGATTAAGGAACAGTGTTCTACCAACACTGACGTATGAATAAGAGACTTGGACATGGAATAGGGCACGGCAGTCTAGAGTGTGTGCTGTGGACATTTGAGGTGGTTTGGTCATCTAGTGAGAAATGATGCCAAGTGAAGGCTTAAACCTGTCCCTCAGGCCTGGAGTCACAGCATCTATCACTCACCACCTGACCTTGCTAATGAATATGAATAAGGCTGATCATCTGATCAGAATGTACTAGTGGGTGCACACTTAGCAAGTTTAACAATATCTATCAGAGTGTGGCACAGTGTGTGTAACTTGGTGCAATGCTTATTCAACCAACACTTTTCATCTCTACTACAGGTGAAAATCCGCTATGCTAACAACACCAATGAAACCTTTGTGTTCCACGGCCCCAACGCTGCTGATGAGACGCCTGGTCCTGTCAAACTGACTCGTCCATTCTTTGACTGTGGCCGCTCCAACAAGTGGTCGGTGCCGGCCATCACACCCGTGGGTGAGTGTGCAGCTGACATGGGGTTTTTTGTCATCATTTTATATAAATGGTAACAGTATGTTGACATAACAGATAGAAATATAGATACTTGAAATGAACTGAAGGAAGAGGTGATAATGGCAAAAAATGTACATCAACTTTAGGAAAAATAACAAATATAGATACGGAGACAGGATCACATGAGTGTAGCTCAGGCCCTGCATACTACATCTAGGTAAATGCAAGTTGGTAAACACATACACACCATCAGATTTTTCTGTAGTTCTCATCAATAATTTACCACTACCTTCTTTTCCTGCCCTCCAGCTGACCTGTACCCACGCCACACCCAGTTCCGTCACATTGAGTTCCCAACGCGTACTGCAATATCTGTCATGGAAATGGACTTTGAGCGGATAGACATCAACCAGTGTCCGAAGGGAGAGGGAAACTCAGGCCCTAATAGATTTTCAGACACTGCTCGATGTAAAAAGGACACCACTGAGGTACAGTGTTTTTGTGTGCTTTCTTGGGTTTATCTTTTATATGGTTGAATGTGTTACTGGTTCAAATTATTGAGGTTTTAGTGTATTAATCTGCTGTGTCAACATTATGAAGCTTCTCAACATCCACACAGCCATCCTTTGTATCATCCAATTTTCCATTATGCCATTAAAGCCAATTGTCCTTGCAGTGTGAGCCCTTGGATGGGTATGGGTTCCGTAGGGGAGGCTACCAGTGCCGGTGCAAGCCTGGACATCGCCTTCCCAACGTGGTGCGGCGGCCTTACCTTGGAGAGTTGATAGAACGTGCCACACTCTACCAGTACCGCAACTCCTTCAGGTGCACACCTATTGGATGTGAGTATCTTGGGAGCAGGCTGGTTTTTTCTCAATTTTTTGGTTGCTTTGTTTTTGTATCTGGATTGTTTTGAATGAATGTAGTCTTCATAACCTTGATGTTCCATTGTGTTGTATCATAGAAAATTAGCAAGAGTTATTATTTAGGTTTTCAGTTTCCTCATTAGTACACATTTTCCTTAACTTGTGATGTGGTTACATCTCGAGAAATCCATCAAGTTAAAAATGCATTCAATACATATCTCTAACATACCAATATTAACAAGTCTAATTAGCTTCTCATATGATATTACCTCAATTACAAGTTGTTTTGATACCATTGGACATTCCATTGAACTAGTTTAGGTATTTAAGAGACTGAGAGAAGCTAAGAAGACAGTCCAAGAGGCAGCAAATGTTTGTGTTCAAAGGTGATGGAGCACCAAAAATAGTTGGTTAAGTAAAAAAGAAATTGCAAGTTGAACCATCATGAGTTAGAGATTGAATGTAATTTGATAATTAGCAGTGAAATCTTGAGCCTTCTTCTCTCCGCAAACAATGCATTAACACTTAGCTTGCCTTGCAGGGATTCAGAAGTTGCCATTTGACTACAACAAGATGTCTCCGTGGGAGCGGCATAAATATCTCTCTAGAGACTACAACAACGTGACGGGAGCCGAGGCTCTGCGCTCCAACACCATCAATGTGGACCAAGTCATTGAGTTCTTAAAGTCTGTCACCAAAGATAACTGCCACAACTTTGCTCCTGATGACCTGGTGTTGCGTGGTGATGTGGCCTATGATGTTGAGGCCCAGTTTGAGAACGAGGCCAGAATGGCACTCCGTCTGGCTAACTTCCTTAGTTCTTTCCTCCAGGTGAGTGGATCTGGTTAGGTATTTAAAGTTCTGTTGAGGTCTTAGTACATGGTGCCTTATGGTAGTATTACTTGGTAGGTTTGCCCATCCCCACCATCATGTGATGTGCACTTTTAGTTAACTCTAGGGAATTAATCATGAGTGAATTAATTGTAAAGGTGATCAAAATGGATGGATTGAGGGATCTGGGAAGCTCTTCCTCTGTATTCTCTCCCATAAAAAACTTTGCAAAGGAGGAGGTTAGAGTTAAGTCTCCCTGAACCCTAAATGACTGGTCTTGTTACCCTGTCATAATGGGGATATAAGCCAAGTGTATAGACGAATGGATAGATAGATATGCCTTTGTTGGTTACCTGTCAAGATGTGGCATAAACCATTTGTGGTCTCTTGGAGGAACCATCCAATTAAGACATGTAGAGAGAGGGAGAGTCACAACTCCTTTATGTCTTATACTTATTTTCTGCTTGGTGAACTATCTATCTAGCCCATGCATTGACCGTGATGACATATTACTCCAATGTATTGTTATTCCCTGCAGATTGTAGACCATACAGAAATCTTCTCTGGTGTGAGGGTGGTGGACAGACCACTCACCGAGGACCAGATGATGGGTGAGGTGCTGTCCATCATTCTGGGGAACAGCAAAGTAAGTGTCTTGACACATGTTTGCTTCTTTACATGCTTGTACTGTATTGATGTTGTTTATGTGAAAATTCTTTCTATCTATAGCAGGAGTGTCACTCAAAGATCAGCATCATATATGGCTTTTTAAACCCTTTCTGGTTGTAAGAGAAACATGTAATGATAGATCTAGTTGAAGGTTAGGATTCCATTTCAACAAACCTAACACCTCCCTCTCCCTCATAGATCTGGGCCTCAGGAATGTACTGGGACCGTGGGAAGTTCACCAACCGCACACTCTTTGCACCCCTTGCCTACAAGACTATCCTTAACACTCGTAAGTTCTTCATGGAGGACCTAGCACGCCTCAACTCCACCCGGGATTCTTATGTCAACAAGCCGTGGTTCAGGTGAGTATTCCTGCAGCTGACCTCATTTTATTATATTCTGCCTGTGGTATTAGTGTTGATATTTGTCTTTTCCATACTTATGACTCCCATATACTGTAATGCACTTGTGTAGCTGCACTGCTATTACACTATAGACTCAATTGGATTTCTTGGGATTACTAGGATTGTACTTAATAATTGGTAATTAGCTTTTGTGTAAAGAGGGAACCATTTCAGAATATGGTAGCATTAGTGTTTAGCTGTAAACTCGGGCCACCTTGTTCAACATTTAATGACTTTAAGGGTTTTCTTTCACTGATGCACATAAATTTGCTTGTCAAAGAGGAGAGTAAGTATAGGACAAAACTCTTTAATCCGGCACCCTTGGGATCAGGCCACTGCCGAAACACCACACAAAATGCTGGATGACAGAAATTACCTCCAGAACATAGCCTTGCCAGCTCATTCCACATACATATATTGCTGTGCTATCAAAGGTAGAACAACAAACAACAAAACTGGAAACCGGAAATAAAACCATTATCAATGCTTTCAAAATAGGTTTTTATTGTTTCAAACAATATGAGACTGCAAACCTGCTTCTGTTTCTATAAGTCATACACAATAGATGATCCGATACCATAGTACTCAAAGTTTTTACACACGTTCCTTTCCCTAATTTCTTCAGTAACTCCACCTTTTCAAGCATAGATAAAGATTTATACTTACACTTCTTACCTTTAGCACCATCATCTGCACCTGCTCTCTTGGGTAGCATCCTGAATGGGTAAATATTCAGCTATACATAAGAAAGTATCAAGACCATATCAGCAAAACACTCTTCTGCTGCGGGAACTTGTAAACAAAGTAGCCGCTCAACCAACTAATGGTGACTGATTAAAAAAGTGCCGGTTTAAAGAGTTAAGCTTGTAGTGCCCTTAACTCTCATCATTCTCAGTGTTGTACTTGTTCAAACTTCCACTCTATGGGAGAATACCTATATGCAATTAAGTCTCCATTCTTACACTCAGGAAACTGAAGACACGATGGTCCACCAACTTTGATGACCTTGAGAAGTACTGGCTCAGGATTAAGCTGAGACAAAATGCCACAGGAATGTATGCCAGGAAATATGAACGCTATCCAACCTTTTACAAGTGAGTTTGTTGGTTACTCATAAGAAAAGAGTATTAAGTATTTCCTCATTGTTGACAGAATCTCTCATACTTTGCTCTCCTTTATTTGCAGGGCAGCAGAATTGCGTCATGGCCAGTGGAGTGTGCCAGAATTTGACTGTACTGGCTTTGTCAAGAAATGGGTGATTCACTACACTGCTCCCTTCTTTGGGTGGGATGCACTGAGGGCCAAGCTGGAGTTCAAGTGAGTAATTACAAAGATAGGGATGAATAGATTTTCCTTCAAATGACATTTTTCTATGGTACAGTACTACATGTCTTCAAAGTTTCATTCATAATTACATGTTTTCCCTTGCTGCATGTATTAGAGGGCTCTTACCTGTAACTGATTGTGTGTGTGGTTTCAGAGGTGCAATCAGAGTCACAATGGATCTCCTCAAACTAGACGTAACTCAGTGTCCAAATGAGTATTATGTACAGAATGCTTTCAAGGACACCCATCGCTGTGACAGGAAGACATCCTATGTAAGTAATGCTTCCCCTTGTTTGAATTGGTATTTATAAGGTGTAGTGACATTAATGTAAAGGTTGAGGTTGAGGTGAGATGGATGTTTCTGTAGAGTTACTGTGATTGGTAATGTAATGGGGAAATAATGAACACAGAACTAAAAAATTATTTCTCAACACATCTTGCAGGATACTAAATCACATTGTTTTCAAATTTCTCTTTATTATTTTTCGTAGTTGTCTGCAATACATCATCTGAAATTGACATAAGTATTTCCCAAATGTATCCTTTATCATTGATCATCTGTTGGCCCCACAGTGTGTACCCATCCAAGGGCGTGGCTTTGACACAGGCGGCTACAAGTGTGAATGCATCCAGGGCTATGAATATCCCTTTGAAGACCCTATCACTTACTTTGACGGGCAGCTCATGGAGGCCGAGTACATTAACATTGTCCGCAACAAGAAAACAAGGTAAGGCTGGAAGAAATATGGAGGAGGATGAGGCGATGAAGGAAATAGTTACAGAATCACAGAGCATCAATTCCAAAATGGTATAAAGAATTGCATCAAGGTGTGAATAGCACTTGAATATGTCCTATTATGTTAGAGCTGCTGTTTGTAGATGATACTACACTGGTGGCTGATTCAGAGGAGAGACTAAGAGAGAAATTTGGAAGGGTGTGCTAGAGGAGAAAATAGATAGTTTATGTGAATAAGAGTAAAGTAATGAAGGGTAGGAGGGCAGTAGATGGTTAGAGTTTGAATTCCTTTTTGAATGGAGAGTTGCTTGAGGAGGTAGAATTATTCAAGTTTTTAGGGTTGCATGTTACTGTGGATGGAAAAATATATGTAGAGGTGAAGTCTAGAATGAATTAGGTAACAAAGGGAAGAATGAAAAGACTTGATGTAGATCGTCTAGAATATATGTTACCTAGTGTTGTATGGAGTTTAAACATAAGTAGCATTGAAAAATTGATTGAATGTAATGAAAATGAGGAGTGTGTGTGGAGTAAAATGTATGGATCGAGTGAGAAATTATTAAGTACGAAGGAGGTGTGAGAGTTGATTGATTGAGCAGAGCAGTGTGTGTTGCAGTAATTTAGACATAAGGTGAGAATGGAGAAGTAATTGGTGAAAAAAATAACTGGATCTGATGTGTGAGTTTGAGAGGAAAACACAAATGTGATGTAAAGGCAGTGTGAAGAGTGTTAGATGCAAGAGTGGTGTTAGTGAAACAAGGAAGAATGGTTGTGCATAATAGAGATGAATGGAGATGCGGCATGGAAAGCCTCAAAGACAGGTTCAGGTCTAGTATGGGGATAAATATCTATTATAATGTGGCAAGATTAAACCATAGCTATGTCATGGAAATTACAGATTAACCCTCATGCAATATGGTGAGAATTTTCCCTTCTGTAGATCCTTTGTTGCGAAGATGAGAGGGAGTGTATATGAATGTATGTATTTATTAGCTTTGTCTTAGTTACAGTTACCCAGATGTTGGTCTAGTGTATAGTTAGATAGGTAGTACAGATATGCTAACACAAAACCCTTAATACCTCCAGGTACGACTTTTTGAAGTGTCGAGTTGCAGGGGCGGCAGCACTTCAAAGCAGTTTCATCATCATTTTGGCACTACTGTTCTTCAGCCACGTCCTCAGACGCTAACCAACACTAATGTAAATATATTACAAAAGCTGCTCACATGTGCCACACCAGACAGTGAAGGACGCACAATTCAGATCTATTTTCATAAAAAAAGATCAGTATTTCAATTTTGTTATGGTAATATTTTAATAGAAGCTCAGTTAGGAGTGTGATTTGGTATGGATGCGGGTGACTTGTTCAGAGGGAACCATGTGTGTGTGTGTGTGTGTATAGGATATCTTTTATTTTTTCTGTCTTCCTAGTTGTAGTATACAGGGGCTGAACTACACTCGTGTGGTACTGTCTCCATAGCTATATTTGTCCAGCATTTCTTCTAGTTGGACATTCTTTGCCCTTATCACCTCATCTTTCAGTCCATTCCAGGTATCTAGACTTCTCTGGGGAGAGCTATACTTTTTTGTACCGACCAAGCAAACTCCTTTTAGCAATTTTCCTTATGTCCCCTCAAATATCTAGCCTCTCCTTTTCTATTCATTATTAGATCTTGTCTATCTGTGTGTGTGTGTGTGTGTGTGTATGAGTATATACATTTATGATTTAGATGTAGAGTTAACTTAAGCTTTAGACATCCAGGCATTGGAAACAGATTAAAGCAAAGAATATGAGGAATGATAGTTTGGGGAGCCGAGAAAGATTACAATTCGCACAAAACTGAACATGAAGATATAAAAGTTTACATGATAGTATTAATTTGAATGTATTAGCATTGCACAGTTTCATATTTTACTACTAACAAGACAGGTTCACAATCTCTTATCTGAAAACCTTGGGACCAGACACTTTTAAAGTCTTTTAGATCAAACATTACAGTTTGGAAAACAGAAGGAATTTGTTCTGCTTGTGCATATAGCCTGTTGGATGAGGGTTCAAAATGCAGATCTGCTTGCCATCAGATGGCTACCAGCTCAGTAGACAGACCCAGGTGGCATCATGTCCATCATGGAAGTTAAGTGATGTAATGGTGTTAGTATGTTAAATGGTGTTATGAAGTCAATGAATGAGTGAGTTGATAAGATATAGTATGAATAGTTCACTTGTTGCCAAATTGGCCGCATTTCTAAATCAAATTTTTAAAATATTTTACTTAAATTTTATGGTTATGATTCATGATTCTAACTAAGTTGCAGTGGCTATTCATTGCACAAAAAATATTTGATCTCTTACAAAACTTAATTACAAAGTTACACTTGACCCAAAACTTCATCACAAACTACTGATTAAGAAGAATGCTACTCATTAAATTGAAGACTGCTGTGTTTTATATCAGTTTTGTGATCTAACTTTGAGATGATTTTTTAGCCTAATGGAAAGGCTTATTTTTAAAGATATGAGTGACTAGAACTCAGGCAGACATTCCTTACCATTACTTTATACATAAACCTTCCTATCGCATTGTACAAATATATAAAAAAAAAGTCCATCCAGAGCCTACATGCTCTTCTGTGAATATGTATAGGATATATTGGGAAATCTATTAATTATCAGAGGAAGGTAAAATTTCACTGGGAAACAGTGTTATGCATTCTTATTTTGGTAACTATTTTTAACTGATTGCAACATTTAAACGAACTACTGGCTTGAATTATTTGGCTGTAATATAATATTTAAGGGAGTGGTTCCCATTGTCTCACATATAAACTCCCAAGTGAGTGTGTTTCTTTCATGGCATCATTAAGTGCATTTACCTTAACTAATGTCTAAAACATTGACATTCCTATGAGTATGTCACATCAACCTGTGCTGTTATTTGCTTTACTTTCCCCATGAAAAATTACATATAAATGTTTACCACAAAGTTCAAGCCAGTGTACTTTGTTAAAATTGTTGCTGCTATGCAATCATAAAAGTATCCGTCCATGTATGTTTTGATAGAATACATCTACATTGGTATTCATACACAAGGAATTATCCGTCCATGTATGTTTTGAACTATCCGTCCACGTGTGATGATTATGTCAAAGGAACTACCTGTCCATACAATTTTTTTTTTTTTTTTTTTTTTTTATATCATAGATGTCTCCAGATGGCAGATCTGAACTAGTAAGTACAAGTAGTTACATTGAAAACTGGTTGTACATTGGACCTTGCTTGGCACCCACCAATCTGACTGGACCAGGAGACCATAATATGGTCTCCTGGTCCAGTCAGATCGATGGGTGCTAAGCAAGGTCTAAAAAAAAAAAAAAAAAAAAAAAAAAAAAAATATATATATATATATATATATATATATATATATATATATATATATATATATATATATATATATATATATATATATATATATATATATATATATATATATAGGGTTAATGTGGTCACAGGATGTTAATGTGGCCACAGTCAAGACTCACCACAGTCTATCACTATATATATATATATATATATATATATATATATATATATATATATATATATATATATATATATATATATATATATATATATATATATATATATATATATATATATATATAGTCAGATTGTATAACCAGTTTTCAATGTATCTACTTGTACTTACTAGTTCAGAAGTTAAGATTTGGAGATTTGGAGACGTCTATGTTCATATGTATATGCATGTAAATGATAAATTTACATTCAAGAATAGGAAGTTGTAGTTTTATAATATGAACTATTATAGATTGCAATATCAATTTGTGTTTAACGGCAACTGTTACAATTACATTTATATTTTAGGTAAATAAATAATACACAATTGATGAAACTGTTTCTTGAGTGAGAATAAAGTAAGCGCCACACATCAAAAGTCTAAGCCCTCTTTCACATGAGTGTTTTTTTACCATCTGGTGTCTGCCGCTGGTGTAGCTTTCTATTGACTCTTACGGGAGTATTCAGACTGAGCCGTCCCGACCCAGTGTGAATACTCCCATAAGAGTCAATAGAAAGCTACACCACAGTGGCAGACACCAGATGGTAAAAAACACTTGTGTGAGAGAGGCCTTATGACGCTATGTTATGCTGAAAGATAGACCGCAGAGCAAAGGTAAGGTACCAGGACGGAAAGAATGGTTAGTTAGTGAAATGGTTAGATCAAATGGAGGATGTGATTTTGTCAAAGAACAACAACAGCCAGAGCCATGGTGTGATTTAGAGCCATTGGTAAGTACAGGGGTGCAATTGGCATGAGTCCAGAAAAAGGGATCTTAAGATGTAAGACTGATAATTCCTCAGTAAAATGAAACCGTATCCTTTTTCCAAAAACATGACTTCCTTCCTAATTTTCTCGAAAGCTATTAGAGATATTTGAAATATCATTGCAGCATTTGATAGACCTAATTAAACTCTACATTGTCATTGTGAATATTTGCTCTAACACTAATATATACACAGTAAAATGAAACCGTATCCTTTTTCCAAAAACATGACTTCCTCATTTTCTTGAAAGCTATTAGAGATATTGGAAATATCATTGAAGCATCTGATAGATCTAATTAAAAACATACATAACGTTACCAACCTTAGTTTCTGCTTTTCTTTGGTTTCTGCTGAGTGTGTGTTGCTTTGGTATGTCATCATCTATCAATCTGACAACTCATTCCCTCCGTCTGCATTTTGGTGGCCGTGAGGTTTTCAAGCTGCATTTTGTAATTTTAGCCAGACTTTGAAGGGAGGTGGAACTATGCATTGCTTATATCACATAATGCACAGCACAATGAAACATGAGTGAATACTTGGAGTGTACTTGAAAAGAGTTAAAATTTCCAATACTGCAACATAAAACAAGAGGTTATTTTCAAGAACAAGAAATAGAACAATATTATCTTCATTAACTTACAGACGACTACAGGAGACTTTCGTCAACATTCCTTTTGAAGTAACAATAAACTACTTACAAACAAGGTAACCAATACAATATTTGGAAGTCAAGCACAGGGAACACTAGTAAGGTTTCAATCCAACTCTAAAAACAGGGTATTACAATCACCAACAAAAATACATTTCTAATAGAACACAACCCTGGTTAATTCTAAAGCCAATGTTATACATATCAAGAAAACATTGTGACTAGATTTACCAACTTTGCCACAGTTGCACAAGAAAATTGCAGCAATTATCACTTGCCTCACACATGTGCCATACACACTAGGTGAGGCGAGCATTGCATTACAGCTTAGTAAACCTATGTGGCACCACTGCTAACCACATTCAAAGTGTAGCCTTCCCACTACCAGAAATGAACATTTATATGACCTGATATTTGCCACTCCTTTTAGTTACAAATGAAACCAAGACATTGATGTGACCGTTTGCAGCTCTAATCTTAATCTGAAATGGGTTCCGCCGCACAAAATAACCCTACAAAAGAATCAAGATCAATAATTCAGGTGATAATTAAAGCAAAGAAGATTCTGCAATTCTTTTGGAAATTATTCAACTAAAAAATTAGTCATAGTTTTATGAGCCTATTAAACAAAATAACAACCTTAGATTATGAATTCATATTAATCCTTCACTTCAAAATTGTATGCAGATGAAATCTACACAAAAAGAAAGTGATGCAATAGATAATAAGGAGTCTACTACACCCCATTATCACATTTAACAAAGTCAAGAAAATTTGCTGAACTGACTCTCAATACTAATACAATAACTAAATAAAACAAATAAATAAATAAATAAATATATATATATATATATATATATATATATATATATATATATATATATATATATATATATATATATATATATTGTTACGTATGTCTGTGTGTATTTAGAGGAGAGTGGTGTCTGTATGTCTGAGTCTTGGGTTAGAAGTGGGTGTGCCAGTGTTTGGTGGGGCATTTCGACTGGATGTGGTAGCTTCAGAGGATCTACCAGTTGCGCCACAGAAGCTTTGTGGAGTCACTGGGCACTGTGTGCCACTCAAGGGACCAGTGAAGGCTTGTATTGGCGTGGGCAGCATAGAGGAGGAGCTGCTGGTGTAAGTCCCCGATATGGAAGAGCCGTGCCTGCTGGGCTTCAACCACCTACGGAGTGAGGCGTGTGTTGACTTTAGAAGGAAGTCAGTAAGGGTGCATGGAGAGGAAGTAACCTTGCTCTATGTGCTGGGAGGTGCTAAATGGTTCTCCACACTTGAACTCAAGTCTGGGTACCACCAGGTGAAGATGGCGGAGGAAGATAAACCAAAGACAGCTTTCTTTTTTGGCCAAGGACTCTGGCACTTTAATGTGATTCCCTTTGATTTGTGCAATGTCCTGAGCTGCTTTGAGTGACTATTGGAGAGAGTGCTTGAGGATCTGCAGTGGAAGATGGCACTAATGTACATTGATGACAGCATAATTTTTGGTCACACCAAGGAGGAGCTAGAGTGGCTGGGAGAGGTTCTGCAGAGACTGAGGAACGCCAACCTCAAGCTCAGCCTGAAGAAGTGCTTGTTTTTCCAACACGAGGTGCCGTTCCTTGGGTACATTGTCAGCCGGTGTGGAGTGAGCACTGATCCTCATAAGGTGGCAGTGGTGCAGGAGTGGTCTGTGCCCACCAACGTGGCTGAAGTAAGAAGTTACTTGGGACTCTGAACCTACGATCAATGCTTTGTGAAGAACTTTGCCAGTGTAGCAGCTCCTCTTCATCAGTTCACCAGGAAGGGAGCACACTTCCAGTGGGGCGATGTGTGTCGAAGGGCATTCGAAGGCCTGAAGGAAGCTTTGGTGGAGGCACTAATGTTACCCTACCCAGATCCAAACAGTCCTTACCTGCTGGACACAGACGCTAGTGCAGAGGGTATTGGGGCGGTCCTGTCGCAAGTGAAGGACAAGGGGGAGCATGTGGTAGCCTACTTCAGTGCCAAATTCAGGAAACCCGAGCATAATTATAATTATTGTGTTACCAGGAAGGAGCTGTTGGCGGTGGTGAAAAGCGTGGAGCATTTCCACCCATATCTGTATGGAGCCAGATACCATCAGGACCGACCACACAGCCCTGGAGTGGTTGAAGACACTGAAGGAGTCTGAAGGACAGTTGGCTTGGTGGATGGGCCGAATTAAACAATTTGACTCGCATCGAGTCTCGCCCTGGCTGCATCCACATCAATGCACACAGCCTGAGTTG
Source organism: Cancer borealis (assembly GCA_036785275.1). Lineage (NCBI taxonomy): Eukaryota > Metazoa > Arthropoda > Malacostraca > Decapoda > Cancridae > Cancer > Cancer borealis. The sequence continues at coordinate 70,269 of JAXIVD010001194.1, forward strand.
TCGCCCGTGAGAACCCGAGTGCTGCCACTGCGAGGGGAAGGAGTCTGATCCAGTGTGTCGTTGTCTGCAGGTGCTTGTTGTATCTCTGACCCTTTTCACCTCTTTACTTTGCTCCAGAAATAGGATTGTACCTTGACCTAGGAAAACAGTAAACTGTGAAAGACGTGACTGTGTTCTATTTCCTCGCCTTCTTCCCGTGCCCTGTAAGGAAAGCTTGTCCATTCCAGCCATCTTACGCACCAACCCAACAAAGGAAGTCCCTGCCACACTTCCAGCCAGCAGGAATCCAAGGATGGAGTAGTGAGTTTGTCTGGTGTGGCTAAAGTGTTGTTATTTTGTTTATAACAATATACATATATATATATATATATATATATATATATATATATATATATATATATATATATATATATATATATATATATATATATACATATATACACACACATATAATTATTATATATGCACACACATAAATGCATATAATTTGTAAGCGAATGTACACTGAAGCATCAAACTAACATGCAAGGACATTTTTTGTAGAATGTTTTGCATTGATAATAGAATAAAATATTGATTACATTATATAATAAACATCACCAATGTAGAGTATATGATAAATATTTCACATATCACAGTGGTTTAAAAATCATGTGTTCCATTAACTTTATGAATCAAATGAAGTTTTATATATATATATATATATATATATATATATATATATATATATATATATATATATATATATATATATATATATATATATATATATATATATATACACACACATTACTTTATGGGAAAAAAATTGCAAACACATGAAACAATTTGTTAAAAATAGATCTTACACTATCACTACTTCTACGACTAGTTTCTAACCCGTTAAATTCTTGAAATCACCACTACTGTAGAAACAGCACATATCCAGGGGGATGCATTCATTATAATACTGTCAATGTAATAACCTAACAATAATGTGAAATTTCTTCATTTACGTTAGTAAACTCAATGGAAAATTTCACTGAACAAAAATAATTCATTCAACCGCAGTACTACTGTAGCTCTGGCCAGATGATATAAAAACCAAACTTATATTATAAATCAATGACCATTTAAAAAAAAAAAAAAAAAAAATTCATAGAACATTTAAGTACAAGGTTAAGTACAGTCACGCTATTACTGCTATTTTCAGATTATTTCCTTCTGCCGACATCTGACAACTGCATCACTGGCGTATTCATTGCTGGCTATATCTATTTTTTGTCACAATTATGAATATCATTAAAATCCATAACAACACATTTTACATTCACTGCTTGAATGCAAATAATTATTCAAAAGTAGTATTAAGACAATGATGCATCTGATAACACACCAACAATTCAAACGATTTACAGATAATTCATTGTAATGGTATATCACCATCTGAGTGGTTTGGTTCTCAGTGCTCACCATAACCTTCAGTGAAAAGCAAAGTGAAAAGCAATCCTCGCATGGTGCTGCCGCTAACAGAACAACACGTGATGCAACACAATGATGAAAACCGTACACCATCCTACTATGGATTTGAAGACATTAATTATAAATCTTTTACTCATATTTGAAGATATGATAATTGTAACATATTACCAGTATTTGAAAAAATATTAATTATAGGTAACTTGATTTACACGAGTTTAAAATACACATTTTTGGTTTAACACGATGTCAAAAAGTCGCCAGCAGTTTTGCCCTTATTACACAATTTCATTAGAATAATGCGATGCGGTATTCAAATATTTGTGAAAACTCCCGCGGTGGAATATTGAGCCAAACCAAAGCCGTAATGTAATGTGGGAGGATGACAGTAGTCTCCCTCCTGCTACCTTGGCATTCCATGGTGTAGCCGAGTGCGGCAACGCTTCAACATTTCACTCGATGATGTCATTGTCAAGGAAGAATTTAAGTGTAAATTCTATATCATCATAATTTATGATGGAGAATGTTTAAACAATTTATACATGTTTTTTTAGTTATATTTTGCTAGAAATCTATGGTCATCAAGAATAGTTTTATTTTTGTATGAATTTTACTTATAAAAGTTAATTGCTTTTGACTGAATTCCTCGTGAACATAATCACTTCATATCATAATGCATCAACAAGATATATTATCATGATTAGATGGTTGTTTTCCAATAACTATATTTAATTATCTCTTGTAATTTATTTTTAGTTAATTCACAGTAATAATTTGAGAAAATAGTGAAACTCATGACAAGTTATTAGGATATTTCATTTGACTTGTTAGAATGATCCTATTCTTATTTTCTAACAAAAACATACATAAATAGCGACAATTCCTCCCAGCGTGACTGTACATACGAAGAAAATTCAACAAATTGGTCACGATAACAAAAATATATGTAACAAAACAACTATATGATATATATTTTTTTTTTCAGAGCTGAGCAAGATAAAGAGGATCGTCCATGCTTACCTATAACCTCCAGCACTGCCACAGCTGCATTAAGTAAGATAGAGGGACAGTACAGGTAGAAAGGAGTATTCGAGGCAGATATTTTTTTCTTTCTCCTCTTCTCCATCTTGTTCTCTCTTAATCTTTTGGTTCCTTTGTGCTATTTATCATACTTGTCTATGGCTTTTCTTATTGCTGCTGCTATTTGCCATGGGGAGTGGGGCTTAAACGACGCCTGTAAGGAAGAATACCAAGTGAGTGTATTTAAGGGAGCACTGCTGTCCCTCTCTTGCCACCCTTTACAATGTATCTATCTTATCTACATGCTCCTGCCACCCTTTACAATGTATTTATCTTGTCTACATGCTCTTGCTACCTTTTACTATGTATCTATCTTGTCTACATGCTCCTGCCACTCTCCACACTTTTTCCTACATTCAAGAAACAAATTATGAAACTAGTCAATTTTACTCTCTCACACTGCTCCGTTCTGCGCTGAATGTGTTATCAAGCTGAGATTACAAATGACTATGTTTTTATTATAAACTTATGTTGTAATCCAAGAGAAGACAACACCTTACTATGATTAAATATCATATAAACAGTTCACATTTGATTCTTTTTTGTCTGTGAATATACTAAGGTGTTACTGGAGCGATGACCATTTCTCTTCATATTCCCCAATCATCTCAAAGTGTTGTGGTGCTTCAACACGTCCACATCTCATTGTTTCTTCTTTACAAGACCCTCCAAACCTTATATATACTTTTGCATTATTTTTGGTAACTCACTTCCATTGCTTGAATCCTAAACCTTTCACTTTTGTTTCATGTGTATGTCTCGCTTGCATATGTTAATATTGGGACTATTATGCTATCCTGAAATGCCTTTTTATTCCTGCTCACTGTCCTTCCTCTTATGATACACCTTATCAAGCTCCTACCCTATTCCTTCATTGCTGACCCCTCCCTCCTGTCTCTGTCTGTATACAAGATGGAGCAATATCTAAGCCGATGCACATGTTTTTCTTCACTCCTTCATTACCATCTACTACATTAAATTTCTCTAACTAACAGATTACACAACCATAGTGACTTTACACATCCCCTTTTTCCTTACATTTTCTGCCACTTCCTTCTTTGACCTTAACATCTGCACTTTCATCTACGTGGAATGCTATCACAACATCTATTAACTTAGTCTTAGGATATATCATGAAATTAAGACAATTACCCTAAGAAAGGCACTCCATATCACAATACTGCTAACACCATGAATGCAAGTGAATACATTGAAATTCATAATACAGGAAGTTAGGGATGAGTTATGAGTGGTGTGAGTAAGGTGTAAGGTGACAGTAAAACAGGGCTTGCGCTTGCCAATTTTGTCATATGCGATAAAATAAAAACAATGACGATAATTATATCGCATTGGCGAATGTTCTTGGCAACAGTATATTGTATTCTGTATAAACTTTTTTTAATTTGGCTACAAAGTTGGCTACGAGTTTTAAATGTCCAGAGCAAACCCTGGTAAAAGATGTAGTGTATTTGATTAAGGTAAAATTAAATATATGGAATAGTGAAATTAGGGCAAACGTGGCAACCTAATCTGTTTTAATCTGTTTAGAATGGTGGATAACGGATGATAATGCAGATAATATAGAGAACTGTGTTAAGATAAATGATAAATGAAAGGAAAGAAAGTGAGAGAATTGCAGTATAAAGGGATGAGGTGTATAGACAGCAGATAATACCTGGAGGAATTCCAATGACTACAAAACAACCTCATTCAAACGACTGTGGAATCACCTGAAATATCTCAAAGGTAGAGACATCACTCCTGAGGGAGGCACAGTCACCCCTGGACACCATGCGGGCGATGGCAGGAAGACGGCCCACTGAAGCATTGTGGGTTATGCCCAGCGCAGGCCATGCACCCGCTAACCTGTTGGGTGACACCAATTAGAACAAACACACACACACACACACACACACACACATCACTTGGTCCATACTCAAGCAACAAGTTAAGGTAATGGTAAGTAATAACAGTAAGTCTATTTATGTACCAGGCTGTTATCCCCCTAAGACAAGGCACACATACACACACACATATATACACACACTCCTCTCACTTTAACCGTAGTCCCCTAAAGGAGAGAAGTACACTTCCATCAAACACTGCGCATCAGGTCAGTCACACAATGGGGACCAGGGCGGGAATCATATCCATTACAGAGCCCAAAGGTTTATCTGTACCACTTCATATTTAACTCATGCCCTCTCCCTCTCTGCACCCGATATGATCCAAGGCTCACACCACTGCTCTCCATTCAATTCTATTATGCACAATCATCCTTCCTTGCTCCACAGACAGACACATACCTAGATTCTTTCATTCATCACTCTTTTCATACCATCAATCCCGTTCCTGGGCAAGACAAAGCATTTAGGGGAGAATACAGAGGAGGTGCTTCCTCTTGCCTCACTTTGTCAACATTTATAATCAACAGGGAATTCAGTGATAGTACTCTTGCAGCCCCCACTACAAGGCTCCAAATATAAACATAATTCAAAAACTCTTACTATATGGAGGTAAGGGAAGAATGAATATAATGTATGTAATATGAAAGCTTACTAGGGAATGAAATAAGATACCAAATAAGTTATCATCCAAATTACTTCAAAAGAGTAAAGGTTGCACCATTGTATAAAGGAAAGATAGCATAGAGGAGACAGGAGAGGACAGTAAGGATTGGATGGAGATGGGAGGTCTGATGTGACACAAATGAACAAGGTAACTAAGGACAGGATATCCAAAGGTAATTTTCACCATTGCCATTCCTTCCAAGGCCTTCCTAGACATAAATTAATAAAAAATTTGATAAAAGGTAAGAAATAGTTACCATGTCTTTTCAAAGAACTCACGATTTGCACGGCTGTTTGAAGGTGTCATGGTATGCCTGCACAGCAAAGTAAATGAGGCTGAAGAAGTCTTTGCTTGGAAAGTCACAAAGAATCATCACCTCCAGGTCCCCTTTCCCACCCTGGCAAGATCAGAAGACATCATTATCAAAGAATCATCAATAATGGTGATGAAAACTTACTTTTAAAATTCTCAAAGTATTCACAGAAGCATGTACCCATGTGAACACACACAGACAGGACCACACGAGTATAGCCCTATATGCTACAACTAGGTAACTAGTTATAAATACTTGGAATAGACTGAAAGAAGAGGTGATATTAGCAAAGAATTTTTTACCACTAAAGGCTAGGCTGGACAAATATAGATACAGGAACAGGACCACATGTGTAGCTCATGCCATTTATACTACAGCACACATGATGGCCGCTACCTAAACTACATGTTCTATCCTATGATTTCATCTCACGTCTTCAATGGCCTATCTACTGGCACATACACCATGAACTTCAAACATTTCACATGCTACACAGAGCCATTCTCATCCTTCCTCTCTATTTGGCTAAACTAATGCAATCTACTTGTTATCATCATTTAACTCAGTCAATTCCCACACTAACATTTCACATCTTCCTCACCATGGTTTTTTTTCCCCCATTATGTTCTACTCTTTCAATCAGTGTTCTTTTCACACAATCCTTCCATCCAGTTCACGGCCTTCTCAACCAGATCTCTCACATAGGATTCTACTATTCTCTTCACTAACCAGTCCTCCTCCATTCTTTTCAGGTGTCCAAACCACCTCAATACAATCTGCTCTGCTCAACCCAACAACTCTTTTGTAACATCAGTTCTCCTTGGTAGCTCATTTCTCACCTGGTCCGTACACTTTACTCCACACATACTCACTCCTCAGTCATCTCATCGGTTACATTTAATTTCTTATTTTCTGCTACTTCCATACTCCATATTTTTTTTTAGTCCCATATAGTGCAGTTGCCTCCAGTACTCCTTCATACAATCTTCTTTTTATATTAATTTCAATCGTTCTACAGCTAAACACCTTTTTCAGTCCTCACAACACCTTTCCTACATCACTGATCCTACACTTCACCTCTATCTCTATTCCTACATCTACAGTAATCTTGAACCGTAAATATTTAAAAAATTTCTATTGAACACAAGTAAAATCAATGAATGGCATTAATTAGATTACCCATCACACTCAACATACACGATGAAATCATTACCCTTTTTTTGCATATTGTACGAGGCCAAACACCATATTTTCATGTATTTTCGCCTGTATATCCCTCAGGACATGGTATAGAGAAATCACCAAACACACACTATACAGGAGGGCAGGATTCTCACCCTTTCACTTCTACTGGAATTGCAAGTCGCAACTCCTTGGCTTATGTATTGTACCTATTTTCTGCAAGGTAAACATGGGTTACAGCATTTAAGAGAAAAGCTCCTTTTGTCTGCATCCAACCCAAGATTCAAACCTGCATTTGTTTAATCATGAAAATATACATACCAGAGAGGCTAAGGCTACAGCATCCCCATACTCCACAGCCAGTCCCAGTGTGTCATGTATGGTGATGAGGGAGTTGAAGTAGTTCATTCCTGTGGTGCGATAGTAAGCCTGGGCAGCCGTGCGGAGGCCTTCCATGGTGCCGTAGTAGTGGTCAGGGGCAAGCATCATCTGTATGTGTGGGTGGAACTGGGAAGCACCAGCATGGAAGAGTGTGTCCCAGAGAAGGTTTGGGTAGCTGGTAGTGGTGGAGAAGACAGCTGAGTGGTGTGGTTTTCTAGTGTTGCAGAATAGTAAAATATATGATTATATAACTATTAAGGATATCATGAGACCCCTTTGACACACACTTAACCTTACATGAAATGAGATTCTTGCTGGCTGACATCATAGAACCACTGTGTTGCCTCCTCAAACAGGTGCACCAGGAGTTCCCGAGAGAGGTGGAGGGGATGGTGGACATGGGTTGGCACCACCATGCTGTGATGAGTCTCAATCTTAAATGTGTTGGTTAGCCTCACTGTATCTTTGGTTTCATGCCTGCAGAACAAGGAAGGAATGACTGCAAGACAAGGAAGGAAACTGTTGGGTCGGAAAAGGGAATACAACCTAACTAATATTGGTTCTTTGTTCATCCCTTTTGAGTTATCATAATTTCATTTCTGTATAGTTTAGCTCCTATGATACTTGGAGACTGTAAGCTTATGCACCATGCAAGGTAGAGTTCTGTTGAAAAAGCCTGTATTTCACAACTAGATCAATACACACATCCATGTACGTACACACTCACCTCCCAAACTTGTCTTTAGCTGTCCATGTGTTGTATTGGCAGAAGTCACAATCAGTCTGTGTTTCAGCTGCCCTCTCGGCCACCCACTTGAAGATGTCCTTGCCTTGGCCTGGCATGGGACGCTTGGCTCGGACTGGATTGTAAACAACATGCTCAGCCGTGAGAGGATGGAAGACGTGTATGAGCGGCTGTGAGGTAGAAGAGAGGCATGAGTGTGGTGGATGTAGTTTGGTGGTGGTGGTGGTGGTTGAATAGTTGTAGTTTTAATTAATTAGTCTCCTCTTAAATCAATTGCACTTGAGGTAAGTTCTGTGCCTGATAACCCACACAAGGTGCTCAATGATTAGTGATGTCAGGCAGACTATCACACACAAGCCACAAAGGTTCAAGAAAAATGTGAAACAGATAAGGGAAAAAGAGATTTATAGAACAAATGGAAGTGAAGAAACAGAACAAAAGAATATGAAAATTTTTAAAAATTATGTGACCTTGCATGGAGACAGAGAAGTACCAGATGAGTCTAAGAAGGCAATTATTGTTCCCCTGCATAAAGGTAAAGGTAATAAAGATGAGTGTAATGATTATAGAGGGATAAGTTTGCTTAGTGTGCCAGGAAAAGTGTATGGGAGAGTGTTGATGGAGAGATTGATGGAAGTAACTGAAAGGAAGGTTAGTGAGGAGCAAAGAGGATTTAGGAAAGGAAAAGATTGTATGGACCAGATATTTGCAATTAAAATGACGGTAGTGGAGTATTTAGGGAAGGGTGAAAAATTGTATGTAACCTTCATGGGTCTTCAGACTGCATAGAATAGAGAGGATGGGGAATTTGATTATAATACACCTTATAGTGTGAATGTGCCAGCAGTGGGAAGGTGTGAGGTAGTTTTAGAATAGAAGATGGAGGAAATGAACGAGTTTCACTATTTGGGAACAGTGTTATGAAAACATGAAGAAATGGAAGAAGTAAGAGAGAGAACCGTGAAAGGCAGGTGTGTCAGGATCACTTACAAGGGTTATGAGAGGAAGAAATGTGTTCATGGAGGTAAAGAGATGTTTAAGGAACAGTATCCTCCTGCCAACATTTACATATGGATCAGAAACTTGGATATGGACATGAATAAGGCACAGCCGTCAAGAGTGTGTGCTGTGGAAACTGGTGACAAACCTGTTTGTTAACTTTCTCACGGAATTGTTCATCTTGTCCCAACCAGTCTCGCACTCTCGCTGCAAAGGTACTTGACATATCTATGGGTCGTGATGTACGCTGGTGAACCTCATAAAGCTGCAAGTATCTGCTGTATGCCTCTTGACACTCTGGATGGGGTGACTCTGCCCATGTGGGGACAAGGCTGCCAAAAATTTCCTCAATGTCTTCTGAGGTTCTGCCATCAAAGCATTCTTTGGAGTACCATTCCTGCAGAAGGGAGAGAAATTGTGGTGCTCAGAGGCTGGAGACTAGAACAAGGAAAAGGGAAATCCTTTCAACATATCCTGATTCAATGGATTTTGTGCGAGTTAGATCTGATAGTCGCTAGTGACCTCTTGACCAGCTATATCAATGCAAAAACAACATTAAACATTGTTTTCATATACCATCAGCTGGACAAGAGGTGAAGAACGGTCTCCTAATAACACACATACCTTCACTCATATTTCACCTCCCCTTTCATCTTGCCTTGACAACCTTCCAAAAGTACATTTTATGTATAATTGTCTTTAGAAGAGGGAGGAGCTGTGTAGATCAGGTATTTGCTGAGACTATCTTAAATGTTACATTTATTATTACCTTATACTGTTTGTTTGTTTCATAGTTACTGTTCCTTTGAATGCATTAACAACATGCTTCCCCAATCCCACAGCCTTGCTACATGACACTCTACTTATTCATCATCCTTATTCTGTCAACCAGTTTCTTCACACCACCTCACTACTAGATTCTATAGCACTGCCTTGTTCTGTGTTCGTACCATCCTACAACCTCCATTCAAAAGGAACACGTAAATATCATGGCAACTGGATTTAAACATGCTTCATTGGATCTCTCATACATTTATTCTTTTAAGAGTAGCAGTTGCCACATTTCCTTTTCTCAAATTTGTAACAATAATACAATAACAACAATAGGGCAGTACAGCTATATGAATGAATACCTGTTTGTGGGGCAGTCTGGCATTGAAGGGTGGCCAGACAGTGTATTCCTCCTTCAGGACATGCAGGATAGGGGTAGAAACCACACGGACAGCTCGTTGCACAGTTAAGAAGTGGTACAGCAGGTAGATAATGGCAAATGCTGTCCCTGTTGCCACTCCCATACGCAAGCATTCTCTCATGGACCCTGTAGTGTAGATCAGATGAGGAGGTGTTCCTTCTCATAGCATTCTTTACCGATTCCCCTCTGTCCTCGTATAGATACCCTCACTTAGGTTTAATAACACACAAAGTACGTACATGGTATCATATATATACACGCACACACAAATATATACCGTATTTCCCGCCAAATAAGATGCACCTACAATTCAGTAGGGAATGTTTAAGAAAAAATGGACACTACTTTTCCCTGGCCTTCTTAACCCTCCCTTCACTAGTTTTGGTCAAAGATAGTAGGCAAATAAGTATTCTGCTGCTGAGCTACGTAAGCAAAACATGCAACTAACCTTATAAACACCGGCAATTATAAGGTTAAACACCCACATTTTCCCTTAGCTTCTTCGCCCTCTCCAGTAGAATGTAGGTCCAAGATTATACACACACCGCTTAGCATATAGGTTCAGAACATTCAACTGTTGATGAAATATTACACTCTTCCTACCCCCAAGCAGCTATGAATTGGAAATGATAATGAAAACTGCCGATTACTTGCGTTACACTCCTAACAGTTGAGACTTGAGATGCACGCAACTTATATTTGATGGTATTCGTAATGCCACTTTATTCATAAGACTACGGCGTCACCAAAAAAATACTCATATCATTAACCAATTTACCAAGGTGTTTATTCAAATATTAACAACTATGGTATTCTTGAACTAGACAATTTTACTATTTTGGCAAGGGTTCATTAACATTAATGTTTATCAAGGGAAGCTTTGAATACACCATGCTATGTCGATCTCTTGTTATATAGGATGTGTGGGGACTGTGATTTAAGAATACGGCCCTTATCCTCCAAACCATAAACTAAAACAATTATGAAGGACACGTTATCTGCCAAAAATACCAGGGTCAGGTGAAAAAATTTGTTTTCTACAGGCGTGTTTCAGTGAGCAAACTGGATATCAAGCTGGTTTGATTTTGCTCTCGCGCCTAATTAGGGTACATGCACGAAGAACGCTGGTTTTCTTGCACGGACAACCAGCACCGACCAGCACCAAGAATTATAGCATGTTAACAAGTGTAAGCGTGCACAAAGGAAGCAGACACCAGGGTGTCGGCGCTACAATCTGCTTCTATCAGCTTTTCTGATTCCCCTGGACTATTCTTGCCTGCTCAACTCACATGAGTGGACGTCAGGCAAGATGGACATTGAGCAACTTATCAGTAAAATATTTGAGAAACCACCATTACAGGATAAGAGGAATAAGCTACACGCAAACAGGGATGTCGTTGATAAGTTGTGGGCAGAAATCAGCAAAGAACTAGATTGTGAATATACGGATGTGTGTGTGTGTGTGTGTGTGTGTGTGTGTGTGTGTGTGTGTGTGTGTGTGTGCAAATGTATCCCTGTTTATGTGGGTTGATATTTGAAGCTTTATATATCTATCTATCTATCTATCTATCTATCTATCTATCTATATATATATATATATATATATATATATATATATATATATATATATATATATGGAGGTGGGTGTGTTGTTCTTGGGTGCGGAGGCGCAATCGCCTGCACCGTGTGAAAGGGGTCTTATATAACCAAGCTCCTCCCTCATCTGCTAATAAAACTCCATTGTGGTTTGTTCAGAGATATGCAACTACCAGTATGAAGGCGATTATTCTGATAATTAACAATGAAGAATTTCATTGTATGTGGTATTTATGAGATTGTATGTGGTTAGGTTTCATTACATTAGGATACGTGAAAATAAAAAAAATACAAATGTAGCACAATATAAAGTGATATTTTGGTGTATATGATATTAGTAAGACTAAACACCCATGAAATCAAATACTACGAATGATTTAAAGGTTAGTGGAAGACATATATGAGAGGAGAAGTGGTTCATACGGCAAGGAACAAGATATGGGCACGTCAATGATACGTATTAAAAAAAAAATCTATATGGTAAAATATAAACACAGTGAAACTTGATTAATGAAGTTCAATAAAGGTCATGTTGATGATGTTAGCTTCCTATATACTTAGGTCTCTTTCTGCTACTCAATCACAATTATTTTACTGGACCTATTTAAGGATCTTAAAAAAAGGTCACCTTATTCACTGTTGAAAAGGTCACCTTTTCAACAGTGAATAAGTCAATATGGAACAGCACCAGGTCCTGATTAATGGTGGGATATTGTCGTTTTTTTATGTACATGCCTGTATTACTATAATTTTCTTAATATCTAACAGTGAACTCATTTATTTCAACTCACTTAAGAGAGAAAGAGAAAAATGCAAAACTCATCAGACCACCATACTTTTAAAGTTATATACTTTTTTTTTCACTGCAATAGAAATTTGAAATTTCTTTAAAACTTTTAAAAATACTACTTCATTACATATTTTTGCTAATCAACAAGGTAAGACCTTTCTCTTAAAAATATTTAATGTTTTAACTACAACCTGTTTGTAGTAGCAACACAGGTACACATAGAGCAGTGATAAGCATGTCACAATGTGGAAAGCAGCATGCCTTTCTAACACTACACATGAATTACCATTTACTATACCTTCTCTCAAAAAAGTACAAACAATAGTTTTAAGATACTGATACCTTTCATTTTCTTATCAGCCATCTACTTATAAGTTTGAGTGCAGCTACTGTTCCATCTACTCAGTTAAGGAGCTCAAAGTATCAACAATCTGGAACAAAGTATGACATTATCAAAATATTCCTTTATCTTCCTCCTCATCATTATCTTTAACATCCTAACTTACTCAACATCGAATTTTACTGTAGCATGGTGACTTACAAAGACAATGATGAGACTGAAGGCACCAAGATCTGGAGAATAGAACCGATCACTGAATCTGAACAGAAAACAAGGCATTCAATACATTAGGTAATGAGTGAGAGCATTCCAAGGGTGGCAATAAAGTAAATAGAGCACTGAGCACACAAGATGCTTATACATTAAGAGGTCACAAACTATGGATGATGACAAGTAAACAATGCACAAATAACTCTCTACAGGCATGACACACACTGGACAATGACAACACGCTCCACACAGCAGAACACTACTTGCAAAAGTAATTAAATCTTAACAAGTCTTCCTAAAAAAAAAAAAAATTTTACCATAAAATTAGTGCACACAACACTCTTCAGCATGATGCATGTATCTTTGAGTAACTGTCTGAATGATTTACACTGACTCCAAAAAATATGATGCCCATTGGAGGAAGATTGCATAATTTTTATTATATATATTTTTTGTTGTTATTTTGTTATTTTTTGTCTTGCCATGAGTTTACAATATCATGTAACAATTTCAATTTACAATTCTTTCCTTTCTTTAATCCGTAAGTTGTTACATGTCTCTTGAGTCACTCGACACAAAACTGATGAATGCCTCTTAAGAGTGCAGATTTCAGACTACGTACTTCCAATAAGTTAGCGAGTTGTGTAGAAACCCGAGTCTATGTTATACTTATGTTAGAACTGTCTTTCATGCAGTGTTTGATACCCTCATTCAGAATTCAGTCATTTGCCTGTAACCAATGATGGTGATATCACTTGTCATTTAGGTGATCAAAATTAAACTATTCTTTAAGTCATTCAGCAAGGAAGACCTATGTGAAGTAAGAGGAGACTCTCATTGAGGCAAAAATGTAGTTAAACATAGTAACCATACTGCTGATTATAGGCATCATAACAAACCTTTGGAAACTATATCATACTGTGATCATTTCCAGTAAAGTGTTGAAGACAATTTCTAGGGGGAGGCAGTGGCCTAGTGGCTAGAGTGGAGGCATATCAACGCAGAGTCCCAAGTTTGAGTCCCGCAACGGACTGGCCATTTTTCTTTGGAAAAACCACCGAGTGGCCAATGATCACCCACATGCTGCCATAACAGTATCTTCAACGGTACTGCAAAGCTATATACAACGAGGAGCTTCCGCTGGCAGCATAAGCCTCTCAACAAGAAATGAGGTGTCACTTAAAAAATCTAACCTGCCTTACTAACAGGCGGAGGCCAACCATCTAACGCCTCTATTAAGTTGTGAGATACTTCAGGACCAAAACTGAACCTACTTTCTAATAATTAGCTACTTCTTTTTTAAGATAGTATCCTTAGGTATACAGGAGATCACCAGTCAGTGGTCAATGAAAAATAATCAAATTCATTTAAGAAAGACAGGAGTGAACTGAGACTAGAAGGAAGAATACTGATCTTAGGGGAAAACAAAGGGTGATAATAGTGGACACAACTTTACCCGAATATACTGATAAAGTACCAACAGTGACTAACCAGGAAAGAGTAATGCAGCCCTCTTGGCTTTCTCTCTCATCATTCGATGCTTTCCAATTGGCCAGTGAAATCGGAAAGGATTACCACTTCTATAAAGCATGTCACTGGTACCCAAAGCTATGGGATGCCAACATTTGCTCCTCCCATGGTACTCTCATTAATCTGAAACATTGCATTATGTACAATAAAAAAGATAAATCAAGCTATAAATAAGTTTACATGCAGCACTGTCTTGTATAATGGGCTTACATTAAAGTAAAATCATTCTTTATAAAGGAATATGGTGGATTTCGATTTGGTGTTTTCTTTAAGTACCTGCTTTCTTAACACAATCTATTATGCAAACTCAAGTAATGATCATATATATATATATATATATATATA
>JAXIVD010001194.1:87500-96391 GCA_036785275.1 Cancer borealis
AGGAAGGTAGTGGTGTGCTTTGAGTACTTTGAAGGACCCTGAGAGCCACCTAACCCGTCAGGTACTGTTGGTCTGTGCAGGTGGAGAGGCGATTGTGAACTGTCAGTGTACGACAGTATTTTATGAATATAGTATGTGCAAATGTGGCCTTTATGCATCATATGACGTATACATGCGTTGTATTCGAATATAAAAATAGCAGATGTGCCAAAGGCGGAAGTCTGGCATGGTCTAGGCGCAACCGATACTATTGTTTATGTAGTGCAAGGATCCTATCTGCATATGATCCCATCAGCCCACCATAACAGACTCACAACACAACACACTCACCTTCATCTCTATCCTTGTAGGTCGTCATGTCCTACACCTACGATTTTTTCAAATATATATAATTGCTTTCCTGTGTATAATAAAAATCTCAATTTTGGTTTTATATATACAGTGGAACCTTGACTTACGAGTTTAATTCGTTCCGTGACCGAGCTCGTAACTCAATTTGCTCGTATATCAAATCAATTTTCCCCATTGAAATTAATTGAAATGCCATTAATCCGTTCCAGCCCCAAAATACCACCCACTTTTTTGTTACGTATTTTTAAATAAGAAAAATGTATTTATAAATAACAAATATTGTATAAAAACATAATAAAATTGAATGTAAAGCAAATCAGCATAAATGGCTCGTGCTTTCTCGCAGGTGATACCCTCCGTCACGGTATCTCCCGCTAGCTCCTTCTCCCTCACCCACATCAATAGCAGATTCTCCATCTTTTCATGGACAGAGGTCCGGAGCTTAGAAATTATTTTAACGCCCTTGGCTGGTGTTATAGCCTTTATCGACTCCTTCTGCTTCAATATGATACATATCGTAGAACTACTGCGCTCGTATTGCCTCGCCAAGTCGATTACTCGCACACCTTGCTCATGTTTTTCTATGATTTCACGCTTTATTTCGATGGACATCATCTTTTTCTTCTTTGCACTGCTGTCCTTTCCTCTCACTTTCTTAGGACCCATGGTTACAAACAAGAAATTTGGTAAAATAAATGCACAAAAGCACAGAACGCGAGCACAACAGAGATCCTTACGCGGCGAGGTAAACAAAAGCAGAGAATGAATTTTGCACGGGAAAGCTGGGCAGGTGTATGGCTGTGTTCACTAAAGGCCGGGTCACACGGACAATTTTTTGTCGACCTCGTCTTGCTGGAATATTTCGTCGACGCTGTGGTCACACGATGAAGTGCCGAGTCGGCGCCAAGACATCATTCGGCAACGCCCGAACCAGTAAATATAACCGAACTGGACCAACTGTATCAAAACAAAGGCAGAATTCCCTACGTTGAAGACAGTCAAGACACTCATCCTGCTTCAGTGCTCCAAAATGAACGGCGCAAGTGACACGGATTCAGACGTAAATACTGCAGAAATTGTACTGCTGCTAGCGTTAAAAAGAAAGCAGCTGCAATAGAAGAACGCAGCCCTGACGCTGACTCGTACCTCAAATTTTGGCTCGCAATTCAAAGCAAAAAATTGACTGAGTGACGGCTCGTGTCTCAAAAAACTCGTATGTTGGGGCACTCGTAAGTCAAGGTTCCACTGTACGTGCCAACACACGGCGGCCATCTTGCGGTACCTGTTGAATCCTGTTAATGTTATTTATTAAGGTTATTTACGCTTAATAGGTAATATTTTCTTTATATCCAATCACTATTAATGGTGAAGAATAGTGTGTTACTGCTCCTCCATCCCTCAAAATGACATGTAGAGGAATAGGGAAGGTTTAAAACTAAGAAATATCACCGGGTTAGAGGTCCTGTCTGGCACACTGATGTACACTAACTACATTTGTCTGAGACCTGGCCATCACATCAGGTAAACTGACATTAGCTGGCCAAGGAGGTGAAGTGATACGTCACGCCTCCACTCGCGCATAAGCTATAGGTGCAAATTTCTGAGTGACGAAATGACAGTTCAAGGCTGTTTGATCGGAAAGCAGCTGTGAAATTAACCTTGCCTGAGAAGCCTCAGCCTTCCAATGATGTGTCCCCTACTGCCGTATCCCCAACTCTAAAGTTCTCGACGCCTTAAATTAACAAGTGTTCTTTTCACTGAGTCAATTATGATTCAATTGAATCATAATTGACCCAGTGAAAAGAACACTTGTTAATTTGCTGAGTATTATTTTTCTCCCAATAGGATAAATAAAGCAACGCTCATTACAATTACTCATTACTTACTTTAAACATTACTTTACTTAGGTGTTTCCGAATTTTGTCGCAGTCTTCAGAACATATGTTACTAAACTGCCGAGTTTTGTATCGTCTACGAATTTTGCTACTTTTGACTGAAAATGATTTTCTAAGACATTCACATATAGCCTACTACGTATAAGGAAGAGCGTGGGTCTCAAAATCGCTATTTGAGGCACACTTCTATAGAAAAAAATTGTAATAAATAGATAAAGAAACTAAATAACATATTGATGGGATCAAGGATTACATATCTTTAGATTAATGGTTAAGTTAAGTAATGCATATCATGCAATATATAGGCGCCGTAGTATGCACTACGCAGAATAACATTTATCTCGCCTATACGCCGCTCATGTTTTTGTTTGTTCATTAAGCCTAAATATTTAAACTTGTCCGAGACCTTTATGACTTCAATTTCATGTGGTTGTTCCTGCATGTTTTATGTTATGATGTTGCACTTTTCTTTGTTACAGAGTCAAAAGCCTTATTGTAATCTATGAGAGAGAGAGAGAGAGAGAGAGAGAGAGAGAGAGAGAGAGAGAGAGAGAGAGAGAGAGAGAGAGAGAGAGAGAGAGAGAGAGAGAGAGATTATTATAATAAAGGACGCTTTCACACCAAAGTGACACGTCGCACGTGGCATGGCACGTGCCATATGCCATTTGAAAACGAACCTACAGAAACAAATGCAACCTTTCATACCGGAGTGGCGTTACACGTTGCATCACGCAACGCCACACGTAGCACATACAATTCGCATGTGCCACGTATGTGTCACGCAACATACATAGTTGCCTTGCCCCCGTCTGTTATATAATAAAAAGTCTACACCTGTTAGGTGGTGGTGGTGTTCGGAAATAGATCCAGGTGTGGGTTCACTCGAGCATGCGCCGAGGGAGGGGGACTTTTGAGTGCAGAGGGGTACCTCGAGTGAACCCACACCGGCTTAGGATATCTTGAATATCATTTGGTATAATCAACTGATCTATTCTGCAGAATTATGCTAGATTAACTTAAAATTATGTTTGATTGAGTATAAATATGCTAAATGAGTGACAAAATTATGCCAACCTTATCCTAAATATAATATGGAAAATCTTGCATTCATTTTTATTAAAAGATATTAGCTATTTACCGTTCCAATTGATTACTTTGCTCAGGTGTTCCTGAATATTGTTGCAGTCTTCAGAACACGTTACTTTACTGCCAAGTTTCGTATCGTCTACGAATTTTGCTACTTTTGACTGAAGATTATTTTCTAAGTCAATTACATATGCTGTATATAGATTGTTCATTATATATGAAAAAAAAAAAAAAAAACCTAATAGTTTTTTTTCTCCAAATGACCATGTTTGGCAGGTTCACCCACATTACCATACAGTGGAGACCTCTTCGAAGGGGAAATGAAAAAAAAAAAAGTTTGATAATACTAGTCAAAACAATGACCCTCTCTTGCAGGTTCTTTATGGAATGAGAAAGAGGTTGATTGATGATGGTTTATACAATGGCAGTGTAGACGCTTTGTTAACTTTGTGATTTGAGGACAGCTGTGCATGTAGTGAAGGGAACGTCATTAGCATGAGAAAATAAAGGCCCCCACACACTATCATGCATGCATGCGCATGCATGCATGATAGTGTGTGGGGGGCCTTAAGTTAAACATCTGAGTGCCTTTAATATCTATAACATACATTGCAATGTCTTTGCAGCCAAGTAGACAAAAGTATATAGTGTATTTCTAACATAACTGTTTCTTGGGTTTCAACAAATAATAGCAACTTAAGGTGTTGCCATTGTGAAGTAAGCAAGACTGGAACACACAAACCGTGACACCACCGCCAACTGCAACTCACACAACACTCAGGATAATAAAGGTGATTGCACTCACTTCACTTTGTATTTCCTTAAACAATATAAATTGAATATCACAAATAATGTTGATGATATAATATGCACTTCATAGCTGAGAATATGAAATTTATTTACAACATGAATGTCTGTATCCAAGGGGGATGCAATGACATAAGATAAAAATATTTGTATTTTTCATATACGAACAGCTTACTAATACATGAGGTGAATCACACATGTCAGTACTAACTGGCACATGGGGATAAAAAATAATAATTTGTGACTACACACACAGTTAACAAACCTGTACAACTACCCTTAAAGCACATCGGCTCCTTCCTTGGTATGAGTCAAGTTCCTATCATATGAAGTTGGACTCATATTTACTTATGGTTGGAGCAGTAGTAGCAGAAGCAGTAGCAGCTGAGGTAGCTGCCTCCCCTGTGAGAGGTGGGCGGTGGGCATGTAGGGAAGGTAGGCTTGGGTGAGCATGGCCAATTGCCTCAGCATAGCGATGTTCCCCAAGGGTCAAAATTACATCAAGGAGGAAGGCACTGTTACGCCGGATGTCAGGAACCTGTCAAAGATAGTAAATAGCACCTCAATTTCTTTTACTAATCACAACACAATGCTGACTTTAACCTCATATTAAGCTATCTAGCTCTTTTTTTGCCTCCAAGAAAAATCTTCAAAGGGGAATACATACTTCCTTCAGTCCTCTTCTCCTTTGACATTGTTCTTTTTCACAGTCTTTTGTAAAATATTCCCATACTATGAATGGGCTTCCTCATATAGTAACTTCCTTAATATTGCTGTGATCCACTATCTAACTATTGCCTGTTTAACTGAAGCTGATACCTTGAGCCAAACCAAGTTTTGTAATCACCTAGCTGATTGGCTGTTGACTGGGAACAACATTCAAGTGGCTTTCATGCATTACTTTTTCCCCTTTGTGTTGTACAGCTGCAACTGTATGAAACAATCAAACATTGTGCTGGATACATATGCAATGACTTGCACAATGTACAATTCCACACAGCTGTACTATGTGTATATTGTTAAGACAAGGTACACTTGTTTTATATATACACATACACTCAAACCTCAGTTTTCGTATGCCCCAGCTTTCGTACAATTCGGTTTTTGATAAATTTTTTTTGTCGAAAATTTGTTCCAGTTTTCATACAGTTGAAAATGGTCCATACCAAACTGGTCCGCCTGCCCGCGTGACTCAGCCACTCATTTCCCAGAATTGAGTGCCCACACAAAGCATCCCATGCGTTCATGACTCAGTCTGCCTTTGTTTCTTGTTTTGTTTCTAGTTGAGTGAGCATCACCCCGCGTGTTCATCCAAAACATTTTGTAATAACCCATTGTTTTTTGTTCTTGTTTATTGAGTGTGACTGCTAAATAAGCCACCATACATTTTTATGAATGAGAATCAACAAAATAAGGCTGATTTGTAGATGGAGGAATGAGTAAGTGATTGAATCAAAATATAAACAAGCATCACTTACTTCATTCTTGAATAGAGGCTCAGTGAGGGATGTCTGGCAGTGCCTCAGCTGAGCAGAAAAGATTGCTGTGAGGGATTCATTGATGAGTCGCTCAGTCTCTGGCCAAAAGAGTCTCAGCATATCTTCAAGGTAGGATAGGAATGCACGGCTGAACTGCACTGTATTGTTTGTCAGTCCCACACATAGATCATCTGTTGTAGAACATGTTATAATTATTTTTTCATGTTAATTTGTTGCATGTGCTGCTGCTGCTGTGCAAAGAGGAGGAGGAGGAGGAGGAGGAGGAGGAGGAGGAGGAGGAGGAGGAGGATTACATAGGAATACAAACAGCAACAAATCTACATGTCCTTAAGAGGGAGGACGAGGAGGAGGAGGGTAATGATAATAGTGGGTGGTTGTGTTTTTTCAACACTAAGGTCAGTATTATGATATCAAACATGCTCATCCACTTTCTTCTATAATTCTTAATGGTGGCAACTTCAATGTCATGACACTCAACAGACAGACAACGTACAGATTCAAACAAAGGCTACCTAGTCTTACAAATATAAAGGGTCTCAGCTCTTGAAAAGGGGTCCTGTCTCTTAGTAAATAGTGATTTAAAAAGCTGAAACATTGGAGAAACCACCGGAATTTCCCCAGATCTTCAGTGGTATCAGTGACCAAGACGTGAATATTGGCAAGATATGGTGAGATTAAGAAAAGAGATTAAAAGAAATGCAAATGACAATCCTTAAAGAAAGAAGAGAAAAAGGAAACTTAATTACAATATATAAATCAATGAACAACCTGTAGCTAACCGATAGAAAAGATCTAATATTGAAAAGAAAAGGAGAGTTTGGTGATTTCAGGAGACACAAGAAAACAAGAAAAATTGGAACCACCGCTACCACACAAAAAAGTACAGTTTTCCTCAGAGAAGTATAGATACTTGGAATGGACTGAAAGAAGAGGTATTGACAAATAATGGATAACAATTAAAGGAAAGACGGCACAAATATAGACACAGAGACAGAACCAGACGAGTGTAGCTCAGGCCCTGTATACAACTAGGCAAATATAACTAGGTAAATAAACACACATACACACTCACCCTTAACATATTTTTCAATGCTGGCTACTCCAATGTCATTCATGTCCTCGATAAACTTGTTGAGCTGCTCTTTGTTATCATACTTGAGTATCTTCCACGTATCCTCCTGTCCCCTTAGCTTGACAGCCTCCACCAGCTTGTCCCTCCCATCACGGATCCACTTCTCTGTGTCCCTCAGCAGCAGGGTGTGAAGGGCAAAGGTAAGGTCCAACCCTATGTCAGCCAACTGAAATGGTGCCACACAATGTTATAAAGTGTGGTGAAACGAGTATGTGAGTTGTATATGTGACACTATAAGATAATGCTATTGTTGTGCTAAAAAATAATGGTGACGATGAAACCTTAAATATCATCGTACTAGTAAGGTTTTCTTGGACTCAGAGGCAATGGAAATACACAGGATATGTATAGCAGAGGAATACACAATAATGAACTATAATAGCTGACTACAGAAGCATCTACATCTTCATAACATTTTTCTACATCCTCGTCCTTGTAGGTTAATGTTGGAATGTAAAGGTTTGTGGTTTTCATTTTATATCTGTAGTTCAATTTGATTGCTCAGCCAGCTACTCCTTCACTTGAACTATCAAAATGTTCAATATTTCTGGCTAGTTCTTCGTTCCTACTAGTCTATAACTCTCTTGAAGGACACACAACTCTGCCCTACAACCCATAACCTCTCTCCTGACTATCATGTTCAATGGGCCATAACCACCATCCAAATATTCTCTCTTCACTGCACTATGTCCTCCATCTGTTCAAAATGGTCCACAGCATAATCCTGAAGTCCATAGTAACAAGTAATATCTTCAAGCCCAAGGTTCTCTGGCCTAGCATTGTGAGGGACTCCTTGTTGACTCACCTGATGACAGTGGTGATCAGCACGACCGACACAATCCGCCACAGTAGTGAGAGAGGACTGAGTGGTGAAAACATGACGGGAGAACATGGAGGCAAAGTTGTTCACTTCACTGTGCGCCCACACCATCAAGGCTGCCATGGTGAACAAGAAAAAAAAAAAGAGAAAAAAAGGCTGTTATTATCATTATTATAACTACAATCGCCATTAGTGTTGTCAACCATTAGTGTTTCAATAGGTATCCTTGTTATTTTTGCTATCACTGTCTTCTTATTTCTCCCGTTTTTATAGTTATTGCTATGGCTATAGAAAATGTTTATTGTTATAATTATTGCTGCTGTATTTACTCCACATTGTTGCCACTATTATTATCACCATATCTATAATGCTATCATTCTTTATTACTATCCTTGTCAAAATCTTCAATGGTATAATTTTTGAATAGTTCCTCCAAGATGTATAAGAGTGTGATCCTTACCTGAGGTGCAGCTTGGGTTGGATGGGAAGGCTTTAGTGAACTCTCTGCCAGTCTCAAGAAGGTTGTGGAAGAAAATTGAGCACAGTTGCCGCACATAGAGCACTGTCTTGCCCTCCAGCCTTAGTCGCTTAAGACCTGCCTTCAGGATGGCTCCCCTGTGACCCAAGAACAGCTCACAAGCCTGTCAAGATGAGTCTCAAGTCATAACAGTGACAAAGCCAGTCTAGGTAGTATAAAAACTACCCTCACAATTAAACCTGTCAAGTAATCCTACACTACACAAGAACCAAATACATGACTGTTATGCTATCCTGTGAAATCCCTACAACTGATGTAACTGATACTTTATGTTTAGAGTCACCCATCAGTCACCAAACACCACCTCATATCACCAATCAACACTATCCTATTCCCTCTCACCACCAGGAACACAATACTCGCTTGAATTGAGATGCTACTGTAGTGATGTGGTGCAGCAGCCTCCCCGACAGTTGTGCTTCTTGGAGTATACTAACAGTGCACACCACTGCACCCCTGTCACCATATTCTTGTCTTTGTTGTAGTCGAGATGAACTCACCTGACTGGACTTGTTGAGGTGGACTAAGAGTGTGGTGGCGCGCCGGGCTGCACGAGGGCCTCCCTGAAGGCTCTTATCTGGAGTAACTCTCAGTTCAGCTTGAAGCACCTCCACCAGACTCTTCACTCGACTCTCCAGGGCACGTCTGATGGGAGAGGAAAGTGACAAGCAAGTTGGTTAGTGCCGCAAGTACAATGTGGTAGAGTATTTGGTTTGTGGTAATGGTGTAATGAAGGTACTTCACAATTCAAAAATTTTAATGC
>JAXIVD010001195.1:0-12500 GCA_036785275.1 Cancer borealis
GAGAGTAGTGATATAGCGTAGGTGATTGTGTGACTGGTAAATTTTTAGCTCTCCCAATGCACTTGGATGTAAATAACACACTTTTCGTATAAAAAATTATCCATTTCGAACGATTTTGACATTGATTTTCGTCGCAAATGCATATCTAATAAGACATCCTCATCAACCCCCAACAATTCTGGGGACCTGTGGGAATGCGGGTTTTTTGGGAGAAGACAAAATACAATGATTGTCAGTAAATAGTTTGTTATTTCTGCATAACTACTGCTTCGACGATATCGATATAAATATGAAGTCGTACATACTATACATCTAGTGTACTCAACACGTCTGTAAAGGTTTCAGGCGGTTATGTTATGTTAGGTTATGGGGTATAATTTTACATCTTCACCATTATGGAGTCTGTATACGAAATAAAATGTCTGCAATTCGTCCAACTCCCTACTCTTGCTCATAGAGAACATTTGATAGCTTCTAAATTAACCTAGGTAAAGTTTTTTGAAGACGAACCAGTCTGTTTTTTGGACAAAGCAATTTTTTTCCTGATAGATTTTTATGTGTTTTGAATAAATCTGATGTTTGTTTGTTATGCAATGCATTTTTTCCCAAAGGTAAAAATTGCCACAAAAAAGTTAAATTAATTCAAATCATCAAAGTCAATAAGAAAAAAAATATTTTCAGTAACCCTAAGCAAACCTAATTAAACCCAACCTAACCTAAGCAAACATAATCAAACCTAACCTAACCTATCTGAACAAGTATCTGAGGTTGAATTTGCAGTACATTATAAAGATAACGAGATATCGAGTGGGTCATCTTACGAATCTTTACCTGATTTGGTTAAAGAAGATTAGATTTAGTTAGGTTAGTCTTACTTAGATTTGCTTGGGTTAGATTAGTTTTAATTAGGTTTGCTTAGGTTTACTGAAATAAATTTTTGTCCTATTGATTTTGATGGTTTCGAATTAATCTGGCTTTTTTGTGGCAATTTTTACCTTGAGGAAAAATAATTGCTTGGCATAACAAACATCAGATTAATTAAAAACACATCAAAATCTATCAGAAAAAATTGCTGTCAAAAAAAGACTGGGTCGTCTTACGAATCTTTCCCTAAACCTAACATAACATAACATAAATTCACCAAAACCCTAACCTACATTGACAAATATCAGAACCTTGTTAAAACGAAACTAAACTTTACTTTTCGAAGATCTCTCTCAGAAAACATTGAATATCTCACAAACTAAGAATCTACGACGGAATTTGGATTAAGAAAACATAAAAATGCAACAGGTATTGCAAAAGTACAGCTCTGAATTTTCAGAGCATTCTGATGATGTAAATTAATACTGGTTAGGTTACATTAGGTTGTGGTTAGATTAGGTTTGGCTAGGTACAGTTTGGCTCGGTTAGGTTCGGTCATAGACTACACTATACTTGACTGGACACTCGAAATCTGGCCTTTTGCAAACCCGTCCTACGGCAGATTTTTAGAAAAACAAAATAAAATACTTAGAATTAAGATAGGAACCTCAAATAAAAAGCAAACACTTCAGAGTGTTGTAAAGAATATGTTTATGGGCAACAAAAACAAATTAGTCAACATACGTCATCGGTGGGCGACAATTATTGAATCCTAAGAAACCAAGAAAAACAAAATTTGCAATAAATTCCAGGAATATTGGAATTTCAATCTGAAAACACTTACATGCATAGCCCATGTAGTCTATATTAATATGCAATACCATAGAATACACCATACGTGACTGTGCACTCGAAAATGGGTCTTCCGCAAATGTGTACTGAGGTGATTTTTTTGGTTTTATTTGAATAAAATACTTAAAATCATCATAAAAACCTCAAACAAAAAGCAAACACCTCAGAGTGATGTGAAGAATATATTTATGAGCAACAAAAACAAATTTGTCAACATACGTCATCGGTGGGCGACAATTATTCAATCCTGACACCAATAAAAAAACAAAATTTGCAATAATTTCCAGGAATATTGGAATTTCAATCTGAAAACTTTTACATGCATAGCCCATGTAGTCTATATTAATATGCAATACCATAGAATACACCATACGTGACTGTGCACTCGAAATCGCGTCTTTCGCAAATGTGTGCTGAGGCGATTTTTTGTTTGTTTAATTTGAATAAAATACTTAAAATCATCATAGAAACCTCAAACAAAAAGCAAGCACCTCAAAGTGATGTGAAGAATATGTTTATGAACAACAAAAACAAATTAGTCAACATACGTCATCGGTGGGCGACAATTATTCAATCCTAAGACACCAATAAAAACACCATATTTGCAATAATTTCACCCAAGGACATCCTGCCCAGGTTCCCCGAGAAGTGCCATGTAGCTGCCGCAAGCAGGTCTTCTGGCGGTTCAGGGTCCAGGTCAGAGAGCTCTCCAATCAACATCTGAACCACCCGATTGTCCTCCATGACCAGCTGCTCCCTGGCGGCCTGCATCTCCTCTGCCACCTCCTCCAAAGTGTATCGAGAAAGGCACACCAGGTTGACACGCCTAACGATGGCCTCACTCTCAAAGAATTGGCGTATTTGCGTCCAGAGAGACACAAGTCACTGTCTTGCAGGGGGAGAAATATCTTTGTTGCACAGAAAAAAAAAAACACTGTCTGCAGTAGCAGTAAGTATAACTCCCTTGAAAAAATGCACAAATCACTGTCTTGCAGGGAGAGAAATATCGTTATTGCACAGAAGAAAAAAAAACACTCTGCAGTAGCAGTAAGTATAACCCCCTTGCAGAAAAGCACAAGTCACTGTCTTGCAGGGGAAAAAATATCTTTGTTGCACAGAAAAAAAACCCACTGTCTGCAGTAGCAGTATGTATAATTCCTTTGAAAAAAAGCACTAGTCACTGTCTTGCAGGTGGAAAAATATCTTTGTTGCACAGAAAAATAACACTGTCTGCAGTAGCAATAAGTATAGCTCCCTTGAAGAAAAGCACAAGTCACTGTCTTGCAAGGGGAGAAATATCTTTGTTGTACAGAAAAAAAAACACTGTCTGCAGTAGCAGTAAGCATAACTCCTTTGAAGAGAGACACAAATCACTGGTTTGTAAGACGCAGTCATTATCTCCCCCATCATCTATTTTTTCTGCCCCTGGAGCTTCTGCCTTTTCATTTGGTCATGGCTTCTAGTATCCCTCACACAGTCGCCGGTGGCCTGGCGTTTGGAGGGCAACTTGGCGTGAACATCAGAGTTTGTGTCCCTGCACAAGTTGGAGCCAAAACCATTGAAAAGGTTGCCGCCCACGACGGGGAGAATCTTGGTGATTACATTGTGCCCATTACAGCACTGTGCCACCTCAAACTCTGGGAACTTCCTGGCCAAACCAACAAGGATCTGCAGGAATGTGTCCTTATGGTTGTCACAACCAAAACACCTGAAATAAAATGTGAATGTTAGCACATTACAAGTGAATAAAAAATTATACAAATAAAAATAAAAAAAACATCCGAAAAAAAAAGAATAATTCAGAAGTACAATTAAATTTATATATTAATAGATTAATTCCTATAGTTATATTACCTACTAGTCTGTAGCATCTATTCGTTCGAAGGATGTAAAACAAAAAAAAACCTAATGCATGTGTGTATGCACTCACAGTAAGATAATGGCATTTAAACATATCAAATATGTATGTATGTATGTATATACCGATGCTGTTTACCCCATCAAAGAAAAAAAATTATAATGGTACTGTAATATAAATAAACTTGATTTACTTATTCCTCCTCTCCTTGTTGTTGATTAGGGAGTCCCAGACACTCAAGGCGAAGCAAGTAATGTGGCACAAAGTTGGTGAAGGGTAATGTAGGCCTTCCCCACCGTCTAGTGTCCCCCTGTCCATCAGGCGTGTCAAGTAGAACCACTCGCCTTGCGGAATCAGCTGATCATAACAACAAAACAAGCCGTTATGGAGGAAGCACTTTTCTTCTTCTGCTTATGAACATTTTCCATGAGACTTATAATAGCGTTACAAGAAGCTTGTGATAACATCAAAACACTGATGGAAATAAGCAAGGAATATGGCATGGAAATAAATAAAGAAAAAAGCTAAATAATCATACACAACGCAGAACACAAACCAGAGAACATTGAGGGAATCCGTGTGACTAACAATATTAAGTATCTAGGTGTTATAATAACAGACAAGGGGGATATATTTAAGGAACAGCAGAATAACATGATTATGAAGGCACAAAGCTTGGCAAACCTGACCTACTCAATAATAGCAAAAAGCTGCCACAAAATCATTATAGACAAGACATACTGAAAGAGTGTTTGTCTACCAATTATTAAAGGAAATCCTGAGAAGAATCAAATGTGAATACTTTAACTGGATGAAGACAACCAGAAAATACTTAGACTGCACCAAGTTAACATATAACAACATTGATAAGTTGCAAACTATCATACTTTATTACCCATGTGTGTGTGTAGCGGGGGGATGCCTGATGGATGGGAGGAGTAGGTAGCTAGATTCGAATTTTGAATTAACGGATTCCATGTTTTGAGGTGACCGTGGTCATCAATCATGGTCTAACTAACTTGGTTAGACCATGACCGTGATATGTATCTATCTGTTAAATTCGCACGGTCATTTTTAAATACATAACAGTGGTGATGGTAGCCATTATCAAATAATGACCGCTACTAAAGTTTCATCATACACCGTTCTACGTAGTTTCTACAGAAGTTTTATATGAATTTAGTACTGAAATGTTCCTAAAATCTTATAAATCAGACATTACAATAACCAAATGTTGCATACTTACTGCTAAAACGAGTCCGGTGTCCAGCTAGAAGT
This sequence comes from Cancer borealis, assembly GCA_036785275.1. Lineage (NCBI taxonomy): Eukaryota > Metazoa > Arthropoda > Malacostraca > Decapoda > Cancridae > Cancer > Cancer borealis. The sequence goes on from JAXIVD010001195.1 coordinate 4,853, forward strand.
TCAATAGCACGTCCGTCTGGTTCGAGTGGCAGTGGGTGACTGACTGACTGACTGACTGATCAACGAACATCTCGCCATCACAGTCAGCTCAGCTTTCTCAGCTACGCGCCACGAATTGTTGTGAAAAACTCATTCCCAAGCCGATATAACGATAATATGGCATTTGATCACAATCAAATCATATTCAGGAATGGTGATTTCACAATATGTGATGCTTTATTTCAGAAATTATTGCGCATTTGCCTGAAATTTTTGCTATAAACAATATGCTTTATACACAACTCCCACACGGGTTTCACTCATTCTTGTAATCTTTATGTTAATTTCCTATTTGCACAAGTTGTAAATTCATTTTTTAGGTTCAGCAATGGTTCAGCAATCATTACTGATTGTAAAGACATGTAATACAATGTCCTAAGTAGAATATGAACTGATAAATGAAGTATTATCTGTCATCACTCATAGCAGCGGAATCAATAGGACTGAAATGTATATCGTCTGTCAGCGATTGTCGCGAGTGTCCAGTCAAATATGGTGTAGTCTATGGTTCGGTTATATAAGTTTTTTATATTTCATTACCCAAAAGTTAGGCATTTTACTTTAGATTATTTTCCTTATTACTTTTCGAAGAGATGTCACAGAAAATAATGAATATCTCACAAACTAAGAATTTGCGACAGAATTTGGAATAAGATCTTATCAAAATGCAACAGGTAATGCAAAAGTACAGCTCTGAATTCTCTAGAGATTCTGATGATATAAATTAATACCGGTTAGGTTACGTTAGGTTATGGTTAGATTAGGTTTGGTTAGGTACGGTTTGGCTCAGTTAGGTTCCGTTATATAAGCTTTTTTTATTTAATTACCCAAAAGTTAGGCATTTTACTTTTGATTTTTTTTCCTGATTGTCATATTATAGCCTGAATCTAGGTAAATTTCTCGAAGTAAATTGCTCGACAGTAAATTGCTCAAGGAATAATTTCTCAAACTATCAATTGCTCGACAGTAAATTGCTTAAGAAAATAACCTAACCTAACCTAAATAAAAATTTATCCGTTCTTGATTCTAACTTTTCAATTAATAAAAATAGTTGTATTTTTTTTTTTTATGAGCTTTGTTTCATATTGTTTTCTAAGTGGCAATAGTAGGATTACGTGACCCAGAAGATGATCCCAGCATTGTACATCCTTCTTGGCAACTCACCCAGTCTTTTCAGGTGTCCAAACCATCTGAATATTCATATTAAATTATTGTTGTAATTTACTTAAAAAGTAATGTCTTTTTAGGTAAACATGATAGAAAACCAAGAAAATTTTTTGACTTATAAAATACAATAGATTAATCTTAGATTATAAACAAACATTCAAGACACAAACCAATATACATCAATGAATACAAGTATGTAGAAAACTATGTACGTACATGTTTGGGAGACTGCACTGTGTAAAAATTTTAAATGAAAGTAGTTGAGGAATAATATAGAGATAACATTAGTGTCTTTTCCCGAGGTTATTACTTACATGTCAAATATAATTAAGGTGTTTCCCTATCAAGTCTGTCATTTTATATCGCCTCTGTCTGTATGTAAACAGTTAGGTACAGTAGGCGTTGTGTTATCAATAGTCAGATTTTAGGGCGTTTCTTGACCATCTGTTGTAGGACCAATTCCTGATTACCGAGATGGCGATATTAAACTGTTTTACTTCATCATATACACGAATGTATTGACTTCACTGTCTTAATTACTTATTCTACAACTTCAAAAGACCTTAGTACATTGTTCCTGGGTGAACCTCAGTCTCTGACAGATCAGAAACTTAGCTTAAACGTCTCCGACAGTGGAAATCTAAGAATCTGTAGCTAAAATGTAAACAAAAAACACTCTACCAGTCTCAGTCCAAGTCCCCTCGGCACATGCTCTGAGACCATCATAGTGATGCATATCGATGACATCGCTACGAAACGCGGCGTTGTGATTGGCTGAGCTCGGCTCATGATCGATGCGGGAGGCGCTACCGAACGCAGGGCTTGTAACACACACACACACACACACACACACACACACACACACACACACACACACACACACACACACACACACACACACACACCTCTCTCTCTCTCTCTCTCTCTCTCTCTCTCTCTCTCTCTCTCTCTCTCTCTCTCTCTCTCTCTCTCTCTCTCTCTCTCTCTCTCTCTCTCTCTCTCTCTCTCTCTCTCTCTCTCTCTCTCTCTCTCTCTCTCTCTCTGTGGGTGTCATCGGTGAATCACCCGTTTTACACACGGTCAGGTCAGCGTGGGTAACGGGGTCACACGTCCTTGGCACCCTTTAAACCGTACAAGGTCACCGATGCAAAGCCGCAATGGGGATAAATTCAGTTCCTTCCCTCACCTTTTGGGCCGAACAGCGTCTAACTGGGCCCTGGGCATACCTCTCTCTCTCTCTCTCTCTCTCTCTCTCTCTCTCTCTCTCTCTCTCTCTCTCTCTCTCTCTCTCTCTCTCTCTCTCTCTCTCTCTCTCTCTCTCTCTCTCTCTCTCTCTCTCTCTCTCTCTCTCTCTCTCTCTTTTTTTTTTAATTTTATTTATACATGACTACAATGTACAATTTAAGAGCATGTTACATAGTACTTTTACATCCAAATGTAGCACTTTACAGGCTAAAGGTAACATTTTTAGTGTTACCTATCTAAAAGCCTAACTCTAGTACATACATATAACTAGAAATAAAAACAATTACTACCCTACTGGTCATGTCAACCAGACGTTGACACATTCCTTAAACTGCTGCACATTCATTGCACTAATGTCTAAATGTGTAGTAAGTAAACTATTCCACAAATTAACATAGTGGTGCACAAATTGTCGTTGGTGGTGCCAAGTACAGCAACGAAACTGTAAAAGTTCTGCAGGCACTAAAGTGACAGCTCGGGTGGTGACTTGTACACGCCTGAGGGGTTGTCTGAGAGCTTGGAGGTGTGGAGTACGGTGTTGGTGGACCTTGAACATCACCTCATCTCACTTCCTCTCACTTCACCTCCTTTCATCTTCTCTCACCTCACCTCCTCTCAACTCATCTCACCTCACCTCACCTCCTCTCACCCAATCTCATTTCACCTCACCTTACCTCTTCTCACCTCACCTCACCTCACCTTACCTCACATCACCTCACCTCACTTCACCTCTCCTCTCCTCACTTCACACCTCACCTAATCTCACCTTACCTCACCTCCTCTCACCTCACCTCCTCTCATCTCATCTCACCTCACCTTCTATCACTTCACCTCACCTGACTTTACCTCCTCTCATCTCACCTCACCTCCTCTCAACTCATCTCACCTCACCTCACCTCCTCTCACCCCATCTCATTTCACCTCACCTCCCCTCTCCTCCCCTCTCCTTCCCTCTCCTCACCTCACCTCCTCTCACCCCATCTCATTTCACCTCACCTCCCCTCCCCTCCCCTCTCCTTCCCTCTCCTCACCTCACCTCAACTCACCTGCTCTCACATCCCCTACCCTTAACTCATCTCACCTCATCTCCCCTCCCCTCACCTCCTCTCACCTCTCCTTACCTCCTCTCATCTCATCTCACCTCACCTCCTCTCACCTCCTCATACATCACCTCACATCCTTTCACCTCACTACACCTCACATCCTCTCACCTCACCCCACCTCCTCTTATCTCACCTCGCTTCACCTCATCTCACCTCCTCTCTCCTCACCTCACCTCACCTCACCTCACTTCACCTCACCCCACCTCCTCTCTCCTCACCTCACCTCCTTTCACCTCACTTGAACTCCTCTTACCTCACCTCTTCTCGGTTCACCTCTCAAATTACCTCACCTCACCTCTCCACACCTCCTCTCACCTTACCTCATCTCACCTCACCTCCTCTCACTTCACCTCATCTCACCTTCTCTCACCTTCCCTCACCTCCTATCACCTCACCTCATCTCACCTTCTCTCACCTTCCCTCACCTCATCTCGGTTCACATCCTCTCAAATCACCTGACATCACTTTACCTCACCTAACCATCTCTCACCTTACTTTACCTGACCTCACTTAGCCTCCTCCCCTCTCACCTCACCTCCTCTCATTTCAGCTCACCTTGTATCACCTCACCTTATCTCACCTCCTCTTCTTTCACCTCACTTAATCTCACCTCCTCTAACCTCCATTCCTCTCACCTCACCTCCTGTCATGTCGCCTCACCTCACCTCCTGTCACCTCACCTCACCTCCTCTCATCTCACCTCACCTCATCTCACCTCACCATCTCTCATCTCACATCCTCTCACCTCACCTCATCTCACCTCACCTCACATAATTTCCTCTCACCTCACCTCAACTCACCTCACCTCACCTCCTCTCACCTCACCTTTTTTCCTCTTACTTCACTTCACCTCCTCGCACACACCTCACCTCATTTCCTCTCCCCTAACTTCACCTCACTTCCTCTCACCGCACCTCACCTCATCTCACCTTCTCTCACCTCATTTCTTTTCATCTCCTCTCACCTCACCTCCTCTCACCTCACCTCACCTCACCTCACCTCACCTCTCTTCGTCTCACCGTATCTCACCTAACCTCACCTCCTTTCATCTTCTCTCACCTCACCTCCTCACACCTCCTCTCACCTAACTTACTCTCACCTCACATGACCATTTCTGACCTCACATCACCTCACCTCCTCAAACCTTACCTCACCTCATCTTATCTCACCTCTTTTCACGTTCCCTCATCTTACCTCACTTCATCCCCTCTCATCTCACCTCACCTCCTCTCACCTTAACTCCTCTCAATTAACCTCCTCAACTCACACCTCACCTCGTCTAACCTTATCTCACCTCACTTCACCTTACCTCCTTATCTCACTTCACTTAACCATATCTCCTCTCACCTCACCTCACCTCACTTCACCTCCTCGCTCCTCACCTCACCTCACCTCTTCTTACCTAACTTCACCTTGTATCACCTCACCTCATCTTATCTCATCTCCTCTCATCTCACCTCATCTCACCTCACCTCCTCTAACCTTACTTCATCTCACCTCACCTGCTCTCACCTTGCCTCACCTCACCTAACCTCTTTTCATATCACCTCACTAATTGAGGTTTTTTAAATTTTCCATGGTTTTGATAATATTAACATAAACAACTATGTAACTACCGATCTCACAAGCTCCACCCGTAACAATGGCTTCAAGATCATTGGTAAGCGTTTTAGATCGAATGAAGCGAAGCACTTTTTCTTCAATAGAATCGTAAATGTTTGGAATTCTCTCCCAGCACAAATAGTTAACAATATTACAATTGAATCATTTAAGAAAAAACTCGATAAGCACTTAGCATCCGTTCACCAAGTCGAATATTTCATTACTGCGTTAATATATATATATTTTTTTTAGCATAGATTACTCCTTGTTTTTATTTCTTTCCTATACAAATTCCATGTTAGTTTTTCCATACTACATGGTATCACTTCCTCTTCCGGCCAGCTTCGGCTGGAGGGAGGGGTGGGTGGGGAGGAGCCTTCCACTTTCCTGTCCTTTTGTCTCTATCAAGTAGATACTATAGTAATAGTAGTGTAGCTAAACAGTCAGCCTCGTTAGATCCAGTAAGACTGTTGTTGTCTGTTCTTCCTTTGTACTCCTTTGTACTCCTCCTCCTGCTTCACAGGCTCTTCACTCTCATCGCCGAAATAATTATTTTCCTGTTCACTCTCCTTCCCACGCTGCCTCACGGTACTCTTGACGGTGCAGGTGACGTAGTGGCCCAGAATGCACTGGTCACACTCCCCGAAGCAGAAAACGTCATTGTAATCATCTTCCACGTCAGAGAGGTAGTGGCACATCCTCGCGTCGTCAGAGAACTCAAGACTCGCGTGGGATCTGTTGTCTGGGATGTAGATTTCTTCAGCCTCTTTTTCCTCATCGCTGGAGTCAATTTGTTCGTCCTTCTTGGATGTGAATATCTCGCCTTGTTAACATTGTGATCCTCCTTCAGTGCATCTTTAAGCGTCTTGTTGCCGCCGTAGATCACTTCCAGAGTAGTGAGCAATCCTTCGTGGACCTGTGCGTCCCACGTGACAACAGTGTTAAAGATTTGCTTCACCATCTTACGCTCTTAAATCCGCCTCTTCTTCTTCTGGTTTTCATCCTCTTCAGTTTTCTCTTTATTCTCATGAATTTCAACAGATTCTTTTCCGTCACCTTTATTCTTTCTTTGCGTATATTCAGAACTTTCATCACTGGAGTCATCGTCACTTGGTCTTTCCTCGTCATCTTCAAAACTATCATCCATGCAGTCTCCATACATCTCCTTGTCCTGTACTTTTTCAAAGTGAATCAGCGTGTTCAGTCCTTTCTTGAAGTGACGATGTATGATGCCCTGCATGGCGTAGTGCACCTTACGCATCATCACCTCCTGTTCCTTGTGGCTCTTTCCCTGCAGACGGAAGTACATGCGCCGCAGGAAGGCTCTGATGATGTACGTCACGTGCTGCATCACCATTCTGTTGGGGAAGGCAAGCCGCCCCAGCATGTCTTCGTGTGCCTTTCCCGGCTTATTCAGGTGGGTTATAGCTAGGACGAATTTCTTGGAGCACGTGGTCTGCAAGGACGTGTACTCAGCCCTGTCTAGCTCAAAGTTACTGGCAGGAGGATCGGGTTTGGCCAAGCACTAGTATTGTGCTGCCTCGGGCGTGGCTTCAACACCCTTCATCACTGCACTCCAAGCCTGCTCATCAAAGCAGCAGTGTTTGTGGAGCCACTCCTGCACGTAGTCAGTCTTAGAAAGTTCCCACTTCCATTCATCCTCGTCCTCCTCAGAGTTACACACATTTGCTAGAGGTTTATCTTCCAAAACCTCATTCAAGTCTGATTTCTTGTAACACTCCCACATTTGAACATTTTCCTCTTCCATGTCACACTCAACACACCGGCACTGAGTCTCACCCTCCGCTTCCATCTGTACACGAGCCTTGGTTTTCTTCACTTTAAGCTGATGAAGAGCGTCCAACCGTCTCTTCTTGGCACGGGTGGCTCGAATCTCCCGAACCTGGACAGCTCGACTCATGTTTGTATCATCTTGATCCAATGTATAGGGGGCTGCGTTGCCCTCCTTAAGGGGCTTTATGCTCCATATTGTGTGAAACATTTATGTTTTATTACCGAAATCTACGAAATGCTATACCATAGGTGAAGATTTTAACGTATTATATTTTTGATGAACAACCGGTTTAAACCAGATCAACCAGCTTGAAGGCAGCGGCGGAGCCTTCAAAACGGCGGCATGTTGGAGCTACGATAACATTACCTCGCCCTTAATAGCATCATGGGTAAGATTCACTATGTTTATACACACAAAGGTAATAGTAGAAGTAAAACTAATAGTAATAATTATACTAACGATAATAATAAAAAATAATGAAAATGAAAATAATAATGATAATTATGATAATAATAATCATTATAGTAATAAAAATAATAGTAATAATGATGATAATAATAATAATTATTACAATAATAATAGGGTCACGCCCCACACATCGCCTGCACCGTGCCCGGACAGATGGCCGACGGACATTTCACCGACGGACATTTGGCCGAACGGACATTTGGCCGACAGACATTTCACCGACGGACAT
>JAXIVD010001195.1:17500-37500 GCA_036785275.1 Cancer borealis
CTTCCTTGAAGGTAGTCCTCGAGCAGTATTAGCAGACTTCCATCGACACCCTTGGCGCGTAGCTTTGCCAGAAGGCCGGAGTGCCACACTCGATCAAAGGCGCCGGCGATGTCCAGTGCCACCACGAGTGTGTCCAAGCCTTCATCGAGGGTGTCTTGCCATTCTTGTGAGAGAAGAAGGAGGAGGTCGGAGGTGGAGCGGCCTGGCCTGAAACACTCTCTCTCTCTCTCTCTCTCTCTCTCTCTCTCTCTCTCTCTCTCTCTCTCTCTCTCTCTCTCTCTCTCTCTCTCTCTCTCTCTCTCTCTCTCTCTCTCTCTCTCTCTCTCTCTCTCTCTCTCTCTCTCTCTCTCTCTCTCTCTCTCTCTCATGCAAATTGCAAGGAGAAGGAAAAAGAGACGCAGGAAACTGGGAGGTAAAAGAGGAAAGGGGAAAACAGAAGAAGGATAATAAGTAGAAAAGGTGTGAAGGGAATTTAATTAATTACCTGTATATCATCATACCTGTATCGAGTTACCTGAGGTGTTATGAAGTGTTAAGAAGGGACAGGTGGAGAGACAAAGCCAGAAGGAGTTAAAATTATTCGTGTGAAAGTTAAGATGAGTTGCAATTAAATGGAAAAAAAATTAAAAAAATCTTAATAAACGAACACAGTGAGGAAGAGAAGACCAAGAGGAGAAAAAAGAGAAGGAAGAAGAGGAGAAAGAGGAAGAAGAAGAGGAGGAGGAGGAGGAGAAGGAGGAGGAGGAGGAGGAGGAGGAGGAGGAGGAGGAGGAGGAGGAGGTGGAGGAGGAGGAGGAGGAGGAGGAGGAAGAGGAGGAAGAGGAGGAGAAGGAGGAGGAGGAGGAGGAGGAGTACATAGGTGTACATAGGAGAGACGAGTGACAGGAGGCCTTGCGACCTATGGCGAGGTCACTCGTTTAACTACGCTATAAGACTGAGATATTATAGAGCAAGAGGTAAGGATAGAACAGATGAAGGCTCCTCCCCAACCACCAGTCCCTCCGGCGTTACCCGGCAGGAAAAAGAACGAAGAAAAAACACCTCGTTTGTTGAAAGAGACAAAAGAGGAAATTTTATATAGGTGTGATGCCTCCAATTTAATCTCAAATAGGCCTACTGAATGTACCTTTTTGTTTTGTTTAGTCTGCCCTTAGATCCTGTATTCCCAAGGGGATACTGCATTATATAAATGTTTTTACTCACACATCATTCATATTATATTAATGTTTATATTAGAATATTTTCTCCAAGCTTTCAAATCCTATGCAGTCAACCCCTCCCACCAGACAGTTTTCTATGGAAAGAAATTAGTATCATAATCTAATCACTATTAATAGTCATTAACTTGTCAAAATGCTCTCCATAGTCTAATATAATTAACCTACTTAATTATCTTCCCACAAAACTTTGTTAAGAATGACGTAATATTGCATCATATGAGGTGATCATGCCCCGGGGCTCGTAGACGTGCAAAAAGTCACGTAGACAAAAATTTTCCCCTATATAGTAATCCAGAGATCAGGTTCAATAGATATCTAAATGTCACTTATTTAGCGTCAAAATTAATTTCCTATAAACTGATAACTATTTCACGTCTCAATAATCAATTAATAATAAGATCAAAGGAGGAATATCCTCGAAACCCCCCCCCTTCCCCCTTCTCATCTCCCGCCTTTTTCCCAGAGAGCGTCACTCGGTGTTCAACGTTGATTGCGTTCACAGGTGAGTGACATCGCTCTCGGAATCCCTCAATATTTGTGAAATTCAATGCCTCTCACCATTAATATATAATCCATAATCTTCCCCAGTAACCTGACAATATATATAAACCCCTATTGAGATCTATTATAAGTGGATAATATCAATTTCCTTCTCTTAAAGAAGGACAACGTGGTTTCAAAACCGCATGGTCCCCTATTTCCCTACAAAATATTTCATGGTGTACAATATATATTTTTCACGGTAATTTCTATGTTATTGTGACTGTGTATTAACTTCTGAGTTAAGGAAGTGAATTATACGGACTCGGTGTTCAACGTTGATTGCGTTCACAGGGAAAGAATGCCTCCACGACAGTTACACCAATTTCTCATTTACTTTCTTTTGTTTTTGTAGTTAAATGAACGGCTAGAAGCCACTGCCAAATTTCCAAGTTAAGCTTTAGGAAACTATGTGTCACGTAAGACGGTCTGATAGACCCAGCCCATGTATTCAGGAATAGGAATCGCGTATTCCTACTTAGTGAGGAAGAATTATACTATGTATGCATAAACAGAAACATTGAGATCACCTTACTTTCGGAAATCCCCTGAGAAAAGGTTCTTTAACTGTTCTCAGGCCCAGTTACAAAATTATAACATTTTTAAGGTGATATTTTTCAGGGAAAGGAGTCAAGAGTATAATGTGTAATGTGTGAAGAGTTTGGTATCTCGAGGTGAGATAAGTATTGCCAACTCTGTATTTATTTTCTTTTTGAGGAAGATGATGTTTTTCTGCCATGAGCCATTAAGTTGTCTGATACTATAACTAAGCCGTGTTTCTAAGACTCAATGATCAGCCTGTGATATTCAAAGTATACATTAAATAAATAACTCAAGTAAAATCTGAGAAAGTGATTCTGTGTTAATACTAACCTCCGTTTGGTGTGGTAATGTTAATAGGGAGGTGCTCAACACTCTTGAAAAAGGATATGAAACTAATCCACGAATCCATGTGCCTTATTGAAACTCAGTCCACTCTACCAAATAACTAAATTGTTAAATCGGTTCCCCTTTTCTTTTCATTGGTCGCCTATATTTCCCTGGTAGTAATTATTTTCTCTTTCGAATATTTTAACTTCCCTTTAGGAAGAAATTAAATTCCCTGAGAATCCCCTAATTCTCATTAAACCTTTGGGGGTGGTGGCAGCTTTCTTTTCTTAATATTCAGGGAAATATCCAACATCAGGGACCATTAATAAATATAATTAATCAAAGTAAATATCTTTTTAATTGCCATGAGAGTTCCCCATTCGAAGTTAATTTAATGACAAGGCACCACACTGGTGGTCCTTCAGCAGTGAAGTGAAAGTAAAACAAATTAATTAGGTAAAGAAATTAATCAAGCAATAACATCATTTAAATAAATAACGTACCTCAGAACCCGAACAGCCTCAGCCCTCCCCCGGGCACCACATAGGAAAGATGGAAAAATAGAATGGCTAATCTAAATCAATCTAACACTACCGCGGGACAAAATTTAAAAGTCGAATTCCTTATAATACTTGTCTATTCGATTTTTAAAGGTGACAATGGTGTTAGCTTGATCTATAGATGCTGGTAGTTTATTCCAAAAGTCAATTACCCGTATATTAAATTTTTTTTTCTCGCAAATCGGTATTGAAACGTTGTCCTTTAATCTTTAAGCCATTATTTCGCGTTATCAGTTGTGATGAGAGCTCGAAGAAATGTTCAAGGTTTATGTGATTTATATTCTTTAGTATCTTGAAGGTTTCAATCAGATCACCTCTGATTCGACGGTCTTTTAAGGAAAACATATCTAATCTTTTCAGACGCTCTTCATAAGACAAGCCACGAACGCCTGGAACTAGTTTAGTTGCTCGTCATTGCACGCTCTCTAGTTTATTTTCATCTTTTAGATAGCACGGCGACCAAAACTGAACTGCATATTCTAAGTGGAGTCTCACTAACGAAGTATAAAGACGCGTTATGACTTCCGGATTCTTACATTGAAAATTACGAGCAATAAATCCAAGAATAATGTTAGCTTTTCGACTAGCAGCCAAACATTGTATGCCATTCTACAAATCGCTTTTAACTAGTACTCCTAGATCCTTTTCTTCTTCAATTTTCATTACATTTTGTGACTGTAATTTATAATTATGCTTTCGATTATTGAAACCAACGCGCATTACTTTACATTTATCTTTATTAAACTTCAAAAGCCATTTATCACTCTAGGTACTTAAGTTGTCTAAATCCTGCTGTATGACCTTACAGTCGCCAATCGTGAGTGTTTTACCACCTATTTTGGTATCGTCAGCGAACTTGAATATTTTAGTAGTAATGCCGCAGTCTAAATCATTTATATATATCAAGAGGAGTAAAGGACCCAAAACAGACCCCTGTGGAACTCCACTAGAAACATGAAGCCAATCGGAGGCTTCACCATTAATCACAACTCGCTGCTTCCGATCCATTAGCCAGCTATCTATCCACGTACACAACTGATCTCCCATTCCGTGAGTTTTAGTTTGATCAAAAGACGCTTGTGTGGCACGGTATCAAACGCTTTTCTGAAATCGAGATAAATAATATCAGAAGGAACTCGCTCGTCGTAATTTGAGAAGACATAATTATAAAATTCCAACAGATTTGAGAGACAAGATCTGTTGTTTCGAAAGCCATGTTGAGTGTTTAAAATCAGATTGTGATTATCTAGGAAAGATGTAATTTTATCTCTGATAATTTTTTCAAGAATTTTGATAACTACCGAAGTAAGACTGATGGGTCTATAATTACCAGCTTCGCATTTGTTACCTTTCTTGAATATCGGTGTGACATTTGCACATTTCCAAAGACTTGGCACTGATCTTTCCTGAAGGGATTTGTTAAAGAGTAATTTCAAGGGTAGCAAAAGTTCATCTTGGCACTCTAGTAATAATCTCGCTGATAACTGATCGGCACCTGTACTTTTATTTGGGTCTAAGTTTCTTAAATATTTAACTATATGGCTTTCAGTTATTTCATCAATTTTAAACATTTCATTTTCGGATCTTCTAAACATGTAATTTACAATCGGCAGTGACGATATATCTTCGGTGATAAACACGCTATGGGAAAAGGTATTTAGAATTTAAGCCATATTTTTATAATCACTCACAAGTCTGTTGTTAACATCTTTTATAGAGCCAACTTTATCTTTTACAGTTTTCTTACTACGTATGTACTGATAGAACTTTTTAGGATTTGTTTTCGATTGCTGCGATATACTAATTTCAAGGTTATGTTTCGCATTTTTAATTACCTTCTCACAGTGCCTTTTGGTAGCAATGTAGTGCATGAAGTCATCATCTGATTTAGAGGAGGAGGAGGAGGAGGAGGAGGAGGAGGAGGAGGAGGAGGAGGAGGAGGAGGAGGAGGAGGAGGAGGAGGAGGAGTACAAAGGAGTACAAAGAAAGAACAGACAATAATAGTCTTACTGGACCAAACGAGGCTGTCTGTTTGGCTACACTACTACTATAATATCTACTTGATAGAGACATAAGGACAGCAAAGTGGAAGGCTCCGCCATACCCACTTCTCCCTCCAGCCGAAGCTGGCGGAAAGAGGAAGTGATAACATGTAGCAGGAGGAGGAGGAGGAGGAAGAAAAAAAACTACTTTAGTCAACATTGAATCACAAATAAATAAAATGTATTATATTATGGCAAACTAGTCTGGTACTTACATACGATATTATAAAAGAAAATCATGTTAGCTCCAACCTGGAAGCTTAGCTCTACTCTCTTTTGGAACGGAAAAAAAACAACCTCTATATTTTCGTCACCTCAGTTTTGCAAGTACGTTAAAAGTTACCTTCCTCAATCTCTTGAGTAAAATGGTTAAGAATATGAAGATGAAGAACATGACGCCAGTTACCGAGAGTTTTACCGAGCATTCCATGGAGCCCGAGAAGACAGTGAAAGAGGACCCCAGCAGCACTTCAACCAACGGCACCATGAAGACAATAAAGAAGAAGCACCTCAAGATGGGGAAGGTCCTGGGGGAAGGTCAGTACGGCGTGGTGCACAGAGGGCGGCTGGCTCTCTCCCGGGACAGGATCGTGAAGGTGGCCATCAAGAAGCCCCTGGACGATCCTGAGCTCATTGCGAAAACCTCTGAGGAGGCGGAGCTACTCCGGGAGGTGGAGGGCGAAGTTGGCGTTCCCCGGCTTTACGGGGTGACGACTGACTCTCCTCCCTCCTTGGTGATGGAGCTGTGCCCGGGAGAGCCGCTGGAAGACTGCCTAAGGAGAGGAGGGGTGCGCTCATGTCTGCTGGCCCTCGTGCAGGTGTGCGGCATTGTGCGGCGCCTGCATGCCAGGGGCGTCACCCACGGTGGCATCCGCGAAAGGAACGTGTTGGTGGACGCGTCCAACGAGGGTGACGTGCGTGTGTTCCTGCTGGACTTTGGTCTGGCTAAGAGGAACACTGACCGCCTCCAGCAGGAGTCCGATGTCATTGACATTGTGGCTACTGCGCTGGAGGTCATCCCCCGACGTGGAGGCTCAACATGACCTCTGACCTAGAGAAGGTCACCGCCCTGCTGCACTAGGCCCTGGAAGATGGTGACCTGTCCGTGTGAGTCTGGGGGTGATGAAAAAAAGGATCTGTGAAGAAGGCCTTCAGTGTATAAAAAGTGTAGTGAAAGTAAGAAAATAAAAGTTGAAAAAGAAAATAAAAGAATAAGAAAAGAAAAAGAAAAGAAAAGAGTTAATAGAAAAAAACAACAAGTGTAGTGATGAAAAAAGGACCTGTGAAGAAGGCCTTCAGTGTAGTGAAAGTATGAAAATAAAAGTTGAAAAATAATGAAAAATAATAAGAGAAGTAAAAGAAAAGGAAAGAGTTAATAGAAAAAAACAAGTGTAGTGATGAAAAAAGGACCAGTGAAGAAGGCCTTAAGTGTAGTGAAAGTGCTTGAAAATTGCATTGATACATGAATATTTGAAAAAAAGAAGTATGATAAAGTTGAAAAAGGAAAAAGTTAGAAAAAGAAAAAGAAAAAGAAAGAGAAAATAGAAACAAAAGCTTATAAGTGCCTGAAAATTGTAAAGATACTTAACATTTTGAAAAATTATGTGAATAAGATTAAAAAGAAAAAGAAAAAGAGTATAACAATAGAAAAACGACAAGTGTAATGATGAAACAATGGACCTGTGCACGAGGCATTATGTGTAAAAAAAAGTGTGTAAAAGTGTGTGAACAACATTCTTGCAGTTACATGTAACATTACTTTTTGTCTGTTGTAAACTATATATGTATGTGTGTGTGTGTGTGTGTGTGTGTGTGTGTGTGTGTGTGTGTGTGTGTGTGTGTGTGTGTGTGTGTGTGTGTGTGTGTGTGTGTGTGTGTGTGTGTGTGTGTGTGTGTGTGTGTGTGTGTGTGTGTGTGTGTGTGTGTGTGTGTGTGTGTGTGTGTGTGTGTGTGTGTGTGTGTGTGTGTGTGTGTGTGTGTGTGTGTGTGTGTGTGTGTGTGTGTGTGTGTGTGTGTGTGTGTGTGTGTGTGTGTGTGTGTGTGTGTGTGTGTGTGTGTGTGTGTGTGTGTGTGTGTGTGTGTGTGTGTGTGTGTGTGTGTGTGTGTGTGTGTGTGTGTGTGTGTGTGTGTGTGTGTGTGTGTGTGTGTGTGTGTGTGTGTGTGTGTGTGTGTGTGTGTGTGTGTGTGTGTGTGTGTGTGTGTGTGTGTGTGTGTGTGTGTGTGTGTGTGTGTGTGTGTGTGTGTGTGTGTGTGTGTGTGTGTGTGTGTGTGTGTGTGTGTGTGTGTGTGTGTGTGTGTGTGTGTGTGTGTGTGTGTGTGTGTGTGTGTGTGTGTGTGTGTGTGTGTGTGTGTGTGTGTGTGTGTGTGTGTGTGTGTGTGTGTGTGTGTGTGTGTGTGTGTGTGTGTGTGTGTGTGTGTGTGTGTGTGTGTGTGTGTGTGTGTGTGTGTGTGTGTGTGTGTGTGTGTGTGTGTGTGTGTGTGTGTGTGTGTGTGTGTGTGTGTGTGTGTGTGTGTGTGTGTGTGTGTGTGTGTGTCCTTATGTAATTAGTTTAGTGATGAAATGTATTGTTTTAGTTGTTAATATAATCATTGTGTTGATGTAAGTAATTGTTCGAATGTTTATATATAACTTTATGTAACTATTTTGTTGATGAAACTATTTGTTCTAATGTTTCAGTGTAATTATCTTATTGATGTAATGAATTGTTATAGGTCTTTAATGTAATAATTTTATTGACGAAAATAAACTAATATCTCCTCCTGATCCCTCCTGATTTTTCTCTCTCCTCCTTTTTATCTTTAGCTTTTTCTATCTTTCCTCCTTCCTATCTTTCCTCCTTTCTATCCCTTTCTCACTTCTATCTGTCCAAAACTTCTATCTCTACCTCTGCATCAACTCCTGTTAGTGTCTGTTCTTCCTTTGTAATCTCCTCTCCTCTCTTCTTCTCTTCTCTTCTCTTCTCCTCTCTTCTCTTCTCTTCTCTTCGCTTATCTACTCACTTCTCTTCTCTTCTATTCACTCTTCTCTTCTTTTCCCTTATCTCTTCTCTTCTTTTCAATTCTCTTCTCTTCTCTTCCCTTATCTCTTCTCTTCTTTTCAATACTCTTCTCTTCTCTTCTCTCTCCTCATCCCTATTCTCTTCTCTCTTTTATCTTCTCTAATCTCTTCACTTCTCTTCTCTTTTCCTCGTTTTTTCTCTCCTCTCCTCTCCTCTCCTCTCCTCACACCTCACCTTACCTAACCTCCTCTCACCTCATCTCACCTCCTCTCACCTCACCTCACCTCACCTTCTCTCACCTCACCTCACCTTCTCTCACCTCACCTCACCTGACTTCACCTCCTCTCACCTCCTCTCCTCTCAACTCACCTGACCTCCTCTCACCTCTCCTTCCCTCACCTCTCCTCCCCTCCCCTCCCCTCCCCTCCCCTCTCCTTCCCTCACCTCCTCTCACCTTAACTCACCTCCTCTCACATCCCCTCCCCACACCTCATCTCACATCATCTCCCCTCCCCTCACCTCCTCTCATCTAACCTCACCTCCTATCACCTCACCTTACCTCCTCTCTCCTCACCTCACCACATCTCATCTAACCTCATCTCATCTCATCACCTCACCTCACCACATCTCATCTAACCTCATCTCATCTCATCACCTCACCTCACCTCATCTCATCTCACCTCATCTCCTCTCACATCATCTCACCTCACTTCACCTCACCTCACCTTACATCACCTCATCTCCTCTACCCTCATCTCACCTCATCTCCTCTCACTTCACCTCACCTCATCTCATCTCACCTCACCTCCTCTCATCTCACCTCACCTCAACTCCTCTCATCTCATCTTCTCTCACCTCACCTCACCTCACCTCCTGTCACCTCACCCCACCACCTCTTATATCACCTGACCTCACCTAACCTCACCTCCTCTCACCTCACCTCCTCTCACCTCACCTCACCTCACCTCACCCAACCTCGTCTCTCCTATCTCATCTCTTCTCACCTCACTTAAACTCCTCTTACTTCACCTCATCTCGGTTCACCTCCTCTCAAATCACTTTACCTCACCTCACCACAACTCCTCTCACCTTACCTCACCTCAGCTAACCTCCTCTCACCTCACTTCATCTCACTTTCTCTCACCTTACCTAACCTCATCTCGGTTCACATCCTCTCAAATCACCTCCCCTCACCTCCTCTCACCTCACATCACTTAACCTCCTTCTCACCTCACCTCCTCTCATTTTAGCTCACCTTGTATCATCTCACCTCATCTCACCTCCTCTTCTCTCACCTCACCTCACCTCACCTCCTCTAATCTCAATTCCTCTCACCTCACCTCCTGTCACCTCGCCTCACCTCACCTTCTGTCACCTAACCTCACCACCTCTCACCTCACCTCACCCTACCTCACCGACCCTCCTCTCATCTCACCTCACCTCCTCTCACCTTATCTCACCTCCTCTCTCCTCACCTCCTCTCACCTCGCCTCCTCTAACCTTACCTAACCTCACCTCACTTCACCTCCTCTCACCTCTTCTCACCTCAACTCCTCTCACCTAACCTCCTCTCACCTAACCTCACCTCACTTCACCTCACCTCCTCTCACCTCACCCCCTCTCTCCTCACCTATTTTCACCTCACCTTCT
Organism: Cancer borealis; assembly: GCA_036785275.1. Lineage (NCBI taxonomy): Eukaryota > Metazoa > Arthropoda > Malacostraca > Decapoda > Cancridae > Cancer > Cancer borealis. Next base: position 27,382 of record JAXIVD010001195.1, read on the forward strand.
CTCACCTCACCTAATCTCACCTCATCTCCTCTCATCTCACATCCTCTCACCTCACCTCACCTCACCTCACCTCCTCTCACATCACCTCACCTCACCTCATCTCCTCTCACCATATCTCACCTCACCTTACCTCACCTCACCACCTCTCACCTCACATCCTCTCACCTCATCTCACTTCACCTCACATCACCTCCTCTCACCTCACCTCAACTCACCTTACCTCACCTCCCCTCACCTCACCACCTCTCATCTCATGTTCCCACCTCACCTCCTCTCACATCATCTCACCTCACCTCACATCACCTCCTCTCACCTTAACTCAACTCACCTCACCTCACCTCCACTCACCTCACCTCACCTTACCTTCTTCTCTCCTCACCTCATCTCACCTCACCTCCTCCCTCCACACCTCACCTCACCTCACCTTACCTCCTTCTCTCCTCACCTCATCTCACCTCACCTCCTCCCTCCACACCTCACTTCACCTCACCTCAACTCACCTCAACTCACCTCACATCCTCTCACCTCATCTCACCTCACCTCACATCACCTCCTCTCACCTCACCTCAACTCACCTTACCTCACCTCACCTCCCCTCACCTCACCACCTCTCACCTCACATCCTCTCACTTCACCTCCTATCACCTCAACTCACATTACCTCCTCTGACCTCACCTCAACTCACCTCACCTCACCTCACCTCACCTCCCCTCCCCTCTCCTCTCCTTCCCTCTCCTCACATCACCTCCTCTCGCCTCAACTCACCTGCTCTCACATCCACTACCGTCACCTCATCTCATCTCATCTCTCCTCCTCTCACCTCCTATCACCTAACCTCACCTCCTCTCACCTCACCTTACCTCCTCTCACCTCATCTCACCGCATCTCATCTAACCACATCTCATCTCATCTTCTCTCACCTCACCTCACCTAACCTCACATCACCTCCTCTCACCTCACCTCATCTCACCTCCTCTCCTCTCACCTCACCTCATCTCACCTCCATTAACCTCAATTCATCTCACCTCACCTCCTGTCACCTCGCCTTACCTCACCTCTTGTCACCTAACTTCACCTCCTCTCACCTCACCTCACCTCACCTCACCTCTTTTCACCTCACTTCACCACCCCTCACCTCACCCCCTCAATCCTCACCTATTTTCACCTCTCCTTCTCTCACCTCACATCATCTCACTTTATCTCCTCTAACTTCACATTCTCTCACCTCACCTCACCTCCTCTCACCTCACCTCACCTCACCTCAACTCCTCTCACCACACCTCACCTCACCACTTCTCACCACACATCCTCTTACCTCACCTCCTTTCACCTCATCTCACCTCACCTCACATCACCTCCACTCACCTCACCTCAACTCACCTCATCTCACCTCCCCTCACCTCACCGCCTCTCACCTCACATCATCTCACCTCACCTCCTCTCACCTAACTTAACCTCACCTTCTCTCACCTCACCTCACCTGACTTCACCTCCTCTCCTCTCACCTCACCTCACCTCCTCTCACCTCATCTCACCTCACCTCACCGCCCTTCCCTTCCCCTCCTCTCTCCTTCCCTTTCCTCACCTCACCTCGTCTCACCTCACCTTACCTCCTCTCACCTCACCTCACCACATTTCATCTAATCTCATCTCATCTCATCTCCTCTCACTTCACCTCATCTAACCTCACCTCATCTCATATCACCTCATCTCCTCTCACCTCACCTTACCTCACTTTATCTCACCTCAGCTCACCTCACCTCATCTCCTCTACCCTCATCTGACCTCATCTCCTCTCACCTCACTTCACCTCATCTCACCTCACCTCACCTCCTCTCATCTCACCACACCTCACTTCACCTCACCTCCTCTCATTTACTCTCACCTCACCTCAGCTCACCTCACCTCATCTCCTCTACCCTCATCTCACTTCACCTCACCTCAGCTCACCTCACCTCATCTCCTCTACCCTCATCTAACCTCATCTCCTCTCACCTCACTTCACCTCATCTCACCACACCTCACTTCACCTCACCTCCTCTCATTTACTCTCACCTCACCTCAGCTCACCTCACCTCATCTCCTCTACCCTCATCTCACTTCACCTCACCTCAGCTCCTCATACATCACCTCACATCCTTTCACTTCACTTCACCTCACCTCCTGTCACCTCATCCCACCTCCTCTTATCTCACCTCACCTCCTGTCACTTCGCCTCACCTCACCTACTGTCACCTAACCTCACCTCCACTCACCTCACCTCATCTCACCTCACCTCACCTTTTCTCACCTTATCTCACCTCCTCTCTCCTCACCTCACCTCACCTCATCTCCTCGCACCTCACCTATCCTCACCTCACCTTTTCTCACCTCATCTTACCTCCTCTCACCTCACCTCCTCTAACCTTACCTCACCTCACCTCACTTCACCTCCTTTCACCTCAACTACTCTCACCTTAGGTCATCTCACCTCATCTCACCTCATTTCACCTCACCTCCTCTCACCTCACCTTACATCCTCTTACCTCACCTCATCTCACATCACCTCACCTCACCTCACCTACTCTCACCCACCTCTTCTCACCTTACCTCACCTCCTCTCACCTCATTTCACCTCACCTCATCTCCTCTCACCACACCTCACCTCACCCAACCTCACCTCACCAAATCGGACCTCACATCCTCTCACCTCATCTCACTTCACCTCACATCACCTCCTCTCACCTCACCTCAACTCACCTCCCCTCACCTCACCACCTCTCTCTTCACAATCTCTCACCTCACCTCTTCTCACTTCATCTCACCTCACCTCACACTACCTACTCTCACCTCACCTCAACTCACCTCACTTCACCTCCCCTCTCCTCACCTCACCTTACCTCCTCTCATCTCACTTCACCTCACCTCCTCTCACCTCATATCCTCTCACCTCACCTCCTCTCACCTCCTATCACCTCATCTCACCTCACTTCCTCTTTCCTCATCTCATCTCACCTCCTCGCACCTCAACTCACGTCACTACCTATCATCTCACCTCACCTCACCTCCTCTTACCTCACCTCACCTCACCTCACCTCACCTCCTTTCACCTTACCTCTTCTCACCTCACCTCACCTCCTCTCACTTTACCTCACCTCCTCTCACCTCACCTCATCGCCTCTTACCTCCTCACACCTCACCACACCTCATTTCACCTCACCTCCTTTCACCTCACCTCCCACCTCAAATCACCCAACCTCATCTCAACTCACTTCCTCTCACGTCACCTCACCTCCTCTCACCTCACCTCACTCCATCTCACATAACCTCACCTCTTCTATCCTCCTCTCACCTCACTTCCTTTTACCTAACCTCACCTCACCTCCTCTCACCTCACCTCACCTCCTATCACCTCACCTTTTTCCTCTTACCTCACTTCACCTCCTCTCACACACCTCACCTCATTTCCTCTCACCTAACCTCACCTCACTTCCTCTCACCGCACCTCGCCTCACCTCACTTCCTCTCACCGGATGTCACCTCATCTCACTTCCTCTCACCTAACCTCCTTTCATCTCCTCTCACCTGACCTCCTCCCACCTCATCTCACCTCACCTTACCTCTTCTCACCTTACTTCACCTAACCTCACGTCATATCACCTCACCTCATCTCACCTCTCCTCTCCACTCCTCACACCTCACCTTATCTCACCTCCTCTCACCTCTTTTCATCTCCTTTTACCTCACCTCACCTTACCTCACCTTCTTTCACCTCACCTCACTTCCTCTCACATCCCCTCCCCTCACCTCATCTCACCTCATCTCCCCTCCCCTCACCTCCTCTCACCTAACCTCACCTCCTCTCACCTCACCTTACCTCCTCTCACCTCACCTCACCACATCTCATCTAACCTCATGTCATCTCATCTCCTCTCACCTCACCTCACCTAACCTCACCTAATTTTATCTCACCTCATCTCCTCTCACCTCACCTCACCTCACTTCACCTCACTTGAGCTCATCTCACCTCATCTTCTCTACCCTCATCTCACCTCATCTCCTCTCACCTCACTTAACCTCATCTCACCTCCTCTCATCTAACCTTACCTCACCTCACCTCCTCTCATCTTATCTTATCTCCTCTCACCTCTCCTCACCTCACTTCACCTCACCTCACCTCACCTCACCTCATCCCCTCTACACTCATTTCATCTCACCTCATCTCCTCTCATCTCACCTCACCTCATCTCATCTAATCTCATCTCCTCTTACCTCACCTCATCTCCTCTCACCTCACCTAACTTCCTCTCACCTAACCTCACCTCATTTTATCTCACCTCATCTCCTCTCACATCACCTCACCTCACTTCACCTCACTTGAGCTCATCTCATCTCATCTTCTCTACCCTCATCTCACCTCATCTCCTCTCACCTCACCTTACCTCATCTCACCTCCTCTCATCTAACCTTACCTCACCTCACCTCCTCCCATCTTATCTCATCTCCTCTCACCTCTCCTCACCTCACTTCACCTCACCTCACCTCACCTCACCATCTCCTCTACCCTCATTTCACCTCACCTCATCTCCTCTCATCTCACCTCAACTCATCTCATCTAATCTCATCTCCTCTTACCTCACCTCATCTCCTCTCACCTCACCTAACTTCCTCTCACCTCACCTCACCTCACCTCCTTTTGCCACTTCTCACTTCGCCTCCTCCTACCTCACTTCACCTCACCTCCTCTCACCTCAGTTCATCTCACCTCACCTCCTCTCACCTCCTCTCACCTCCTCATACATCACCTTACATCCTTTCACCTCACTTCACCTCAACTCCTGTAACCTCACCTCACCTCCTCTCATCACACATCACTTCCTCTTACCTCACCTCAACTCTCCTCACCTCACCTCCCCTCACCTCACCACCTCTCACCTCACATCCTCTCACCTCATCTCTTCTCACCTCATCTCACCTCACCTCACATCACCTCCTCTCACCTCACCTCAATTCACCTCACCTCACCTCACCTTATTTCCTCTCACCTCACCTCACCTCACCTACTCTCACCTCACCGCCTCTCACATCCTATCACCTCATCTCACCTCACTTCCTCTTACCTCACCTCACCTCACCTCCTCTCACCTCAGCTCCCGTCACCAACTATCACCTCTTCTCACCTCAACTCATTTCACCTCCTCCCGGCTCTTCTCACCTGAACTCCTCTCACCTTACCTCATTTCACCTCAACTCACCTAAACTCACCTCACCTCACATTCTCTTACCTCACTTCACTTCAATTCACCTCCTCATACCTCACCTCACCTCACCTCACCCCCTTTTACCTCACCTCTTCTCACCTCACTTCACCTCCTCTCATTTTACCGCACCTCCTCTCACCTCACCTCACTGCCTCTTACTTCATCACACCTCACCTCCTCTAACCTCCATTCCTCTCACCTCACCTCCTGTCATGTCGCCTCACCTCACCTCCTGTCACCTCACCTCACCTCCTCTCATCTCACCTCACCACACCTCACCGCACCTCCTCTCACTTCACCTTACCTCCTCTCACCTTATCTCGCCTCCTCTCTCCTAACCTTACTTCACCTCATCTTCTCGCACCTCACTTCATCTCACCTCACCTCCTCTAACCTTACCTCACCTCACCTCACTTCACCTACTCTCGCCTCTTTTCACCTGAACTCCTCTCACCTTACCTCATCACACCTCAACTCACCTCAACTCACCTTCTCTCACTTCACATCATCTTAACTCATCTCCTCTCACCTCACATCCTCTTACCTCACCTCCTCTCACCTCACCTCACCTCACCTCATCTCCCCTCACCACACCTCACCTCACCTCACCACCTCTCATCTCACATCCTCTCACCTCACCTCATCTCACCTCACCTCACCTCACATAATTTCCTCTCACCTCACCTCAACTCACCTCACCTTACCTCCTCTCACTTTACCTCACCTCCTCTCACCTCACCTAACCGCCTCTTACCTCATCACACCTCACCTCACCTGCTCTCACCTCACCTCCTCTCTTCTCACCGACCACCTCACCTCACCCAACCTCACCTCACCTCACCTCCTCTCACTTCACCTCACCTCCTCTCACCTCACCTTTTTTCCTCTTACCTCACTTCACCTTCTCGCACACACCTCACCTCATTTCCTCTCCCCTAACCTCACCTCACTTGCTCTCACCGCACCTCACCTCATCTCACCTTCTCTCACCTCACCTCACATCACCTCTCTTCACCTCACCTCACCTCACCTCACCTCACCTCTCTTCGTCTCACCGCATCTCACCTAACCTCACCTCCTTTCATCTCCTCTCACCTCACCTCCTCACACCTCCTCTCACCTCACATGACCATTTCTGACCTCACATCACCTCACCTCCTCAAACCTTACCTCACCTCATCTCATCTCACCTCTTTTCACGTTCCCTCATCTTACCTCATTTCATCTCCTCTCATCTCACCTCATCTCACCTCACCTCCTCTAACCTTACTTCATCTCACCTCACCTGCTCTCACCTTGCCTCACCTCACCTAACCTCTTTTCATATCACCTCACTAATTGAGGTATTTAAAATTTTCCATGGTTTTGATAATATTAACATAAACAACTATGTAACTACCGATCTCACAAGCTCCACCCGTAACAATGGCTTCAAGATCATTGGTAAGCGTTTTAGATCGAATGAAGCGAAGCACTTCAATAGAATCGTAAATATTTGGAATTCTCTCCCAGCACAAATAGTTAACAGTATTACAATTGAATCATTTAAGAAAAAACTAAATAAGCACTTAGCGTCCGTTCACCAAGTCGAATATTTCATTACTGCGTTAATATATATATATATATATATATATATATATATATATATATATATATATATATATATATATATATATATATATATATATATTTTTTTAGCATAGATTACTCCTTGTTTTTATTTCTTTCCTATACAAATTCCATGTTAGTTTTTCCATACTACATGGTATCACTTCCTCTTCCGGCCAGCTTCGGCTGGAGGGAGGGGTGGGTGGGGAGGAGCCTTCCACTTTCCTGTCCTTTTGTCTCTATCAAGTAGATACTATAGTAATAGTAGTGTAGCTAAACAGTCAGCCTCGTTAGATCCAGTAAGACTGTTGTTGTCTGTTCTTCCTTTGTACTCCTTTGTACTCCTCCTCCTGCTTCACAGGCTCTTCACTCTCATCGCCGAAATAATTATTTTCCTGTTCACTCTCCTTCCCACGCTGCCTCACGGTACTCTTGACGGTGCAGGTGACGTAGTGGCCCAGAATGCACTGGTCACACTCCCCGAAGCAGAAAACGTCATTGTAATCATCTTCCACGTCAGAGAGGTAGTGGCACATCCTCGCGTCGTCAGAGAACTCAAGACTCGCGTGGGATCTGTTGTCTGGGATGTAGATTTCTTCAGCCTCTTTTTCCTCATCGCTGGAGTCAATTTGTTCGTCCTTCTTGGATGTGAATATCTCGCCTTGTTAACATTGTGATCCTCCTTCAGTGCATCTTTAAGCGTCTTGTTGCCGCCGTAGATCACTTCCAGAGTAGTGAGCAATCCTTCGTGGACCTGTGCGTCCCACGTGACAACAGTGTTAAAGATTTGCTTCACCATCTTACGCTCTTAAATCCGCCTCTTCTTCTTCTGGTTTTCATCCTCTTCAGTTTTCTCTTTATTCTCATGAATTTCAACAGATTCTTTTCCGTCACCTTTATTCTTTCTTTGCGTATATTCAGAACTTTCATCACTGGAGTCATCGTCACTTGGTCTTTCCTCGTCATCTTCAAAACTATCATCCATGCAGTCTCCATACATCTCCTTGTCCTGTACTTTTTCAAAGTGAATCAGCGTGTTCAGTCCTTTCTTGAAGTGACGATGTATGATGCCCTGCATGGCGTAGTGCACCTTACGCATCATCACCTCCTGTTCCTTGTGGCTCTTTCCCTGCAGACGGAAGTACATGCGCCGCAGGAAGGCTCTGATGATGTACGTCACGTGCTGCATCACCATTCTGTTGGGGAAGGCAAGCCGCCCCAGCATGTCTTCGTGTGCCTTTCCCGGCTTATTCAGGTGGGTTATAGCTAGGACGAATTTCTTGGAGCACGTGGTCTGCAAGGACGTGTACTCAGCCCTGTCTAGCTCAAAGTTACTGGCAGGAGGATCGGGTTTGGCCAAGCACTAGTATTGTGCTGCCTCGGGCGTGGCTTCAACACCCTTCATCACTGCACTCCAAGCCTGCTCATCAAAGCAGCAGTGTTTGTGGAGCCACTCCTGCACGTAGTCAGTCTTAGAAAGTTCCCACTTCCATTCATCCTCGTCCTCCTCAGAGTTACACACATTTGCTAGAGGTTTATCTTCCAAAACCTCATTCAAGTCTGATTTCTTGTAACACTCCCACATTTGAACATTTTCCTCTTCCATGTCACACTCAACACACCGGCACTGAGTCTCACCCTCCGCTTCCATCTGTACACGAGCCTTGGTTTTCTTCACTTTAAGCTGATGAAGAGCGTCCAACCGTCTCTTCTTGGCACGGGTGGCTCGAATCTCCCGAACCTGGACAGCTCGACTCATGTTTGTATCATCTTGATCCAATGTATAGGGGGCTGCGTTGCCCTCCTTAAGGGGCTTTATGCTCCATATTGTGTGAAACATTTATGTTTTATTACCGAAATCTACGAAATGCTATACCATAGGTGAAGATTTTAACGTATTATATTTTTGATGAACAACCGGTTTAAACCAGATCAACCAGCTTGAAGGCAGCGGCGGAGCCTTCAAAACGGCGGCATGTTGGAGCTACGATAACATTACCTCGCCCTTAATAGCATCATGGGTAAGATTCACTATGTTTATACACACAAAGGTAATAGTAGAAGTAAAACTAATAGTAATAATTATACTAACGATAATAATAAAAAATAATGAAAATGAAAATAATAATGATAATTATGATAATAATAATCATTATAGTAATAAAAATAATAGTAATAATGATGATAATAATAATAATTATTACAATAATAATAGGGTCACGCCCCACACATCGCCTGCACCGTGCCCGGACAGATGGCCGACAGACATTTCACCGACGGACATTTGGCCGAACGGACATTTGGCCGACAGACATTTCACCGACGGACATTTCACCGATGGACATTTCACCGACGGAAATTTGGCCGAACGGACATTTGGCCGACGGACATTTGGCCGACAGACATTTGGCCGAAAGGACACTTGGCAGAACATACACGTAGAGAAGCCTCGACTTAAAACTTCGAATCCCCAAACAAGCTCTGACGTTACTTACTCGCTGGTTCGCCACAAGTAACAGAAGACGAAGTTATTCAAAGAGAAACAAGTAAGCATTCACATCCGCCTGATGCCAGCCGTAATCTGTCTTTGAAAACAGTACAGAAAATTAAAGAAAGACACAAGCAGTCAGAGGAAGTGACATCGACTATAATACAAAACAGCACTAGTGAGTACCCACTTGATGCTACAAGTGCTCTTCCTAAAAAAAGAAACACTGGCAAGAATTGTGCGTAGACAACGGAAGGCACCAGACGGAGAAATTTTAACTGACGATTTACGGAAATCAATTAGAGGAGAAAAAGTTATTATTTATGAAAGTGACAACCTGCTTCTAGCAACGCCTCAAAATTTACAGCTTCTTGCTTTGAAAGACATCTGGCTGTGTGATGGAACTTTTGATTCTGCGCCATTAGGCTTTCAGCTGTATAGAATACATGTTATAGTGGATGAGAGTCATACTGTTCCCTTAGTATACTGTATCGCTAGGAACAAAAACCAAGCAACTTATGACTTGATTTTTAACACTCAAACTAGTAAGACCAGGTCTTAATCCCTTGTCAATCACCATTGATTATGAAAAAGCGGCTCTTGATAGCATCTCTGCTTGTTTCCCAAACACAAACATATATGGATGTTTTTTTTTATAACTTTGGGCAGTGTTTGTGGAGAAAAATACTAGAATTAGGATTACAGGCTTGGTATAATGACCCAACAAATGCACTGACTATTAAGTCTTTGCAAGCTTTAGCATTTGTACCGGTTAGTGATGTT
>JAXIVD010001195.1:45000-60000 GCA_036785275.1 Cancer borealis
CATCATACCTGTATCGAGTTACCTGAGGTGTTATGAAGTGTTAAGAAGGGACAGGTGGAGAGACAAAGCCAGAAGGAGTTAAAATTATTCGTGTGAAAGTTAAGATGAGTTGCAATTAAATGGAAAAAAAATTAAAAAAATCTTAATAAACGAACACAGTGAGGAAGAGAAGACCAAGAGGAGAAAAAAGAGGAGGAAGAAGAGGAGAAAGAGGAAGAAGAAGAGAAGGAGGAGGAGGAGAAGGAGGAGGAGGAGGAGGAGGAGGAGGAGGAGGAAGAGGAGGAAGAGGAGGAAGAGGAGGAAGAGGAGGAAGAGGAGGAGGAGGAGGAGGAGGAGGAGGAGGAGTACATAGGAGAGACGAGTGACAGGAGGCCTTGCGACCTATGGCGAGGTCACTCGTTTAACTACGCTATAAGACTGAGATATTATTGAGCAAGAGGTAAGGATAGAACAGATGAAGGCTCCTCCCCAACCACCAGTCCCTCCGGCGTTACCCGGCAGGAAAAAGAACGAAGAAAAAACACCTCGTTTGTTGAAAGAGACAAACGAGGAAATTTTATATAGGTGTGATGCCTCCAATTTAATCTCAAATAGGCCTACTGAATGTACCTTTTTGTTTTGTTTAGTCTGCCCTTAGATCCTGTATTCCCAAGGGGATACTGCATTATATAAATGTTTTTACTCACACATCATTCATATTATATTAATGTTTATATTAGAATTGTTTCTCCAAGCTTTCAAATCCTATGCAGTCAACCCCTCCCACCAGACAGTTTTCTATGGAAAGAAATTAGTATCATAATCTAATCACTATTAATAGTCATTAACTTGTCAAAATGCTCTTCATAGTCTAATATAATTAACCTACTTAGTTATCTTCCCACAAAACTTTGTTAAGAATGACGTAATATTGCATCATATGAGGTGATCATGCCCCGGGGCTCGTCGACGTGCAAAAAGTCACGTAGACAAAAATTTTCCCCTATATAGTAATCCAGAGATCAGGTTCAATAGATATCTAAATGTCACTTATTTAGCGTCAAAATTAATTTCCTATAAACTGATAACTATTTCACGTCTCAATAATCAATTAATAATAAGATCAAAGGAGGAATATCCTCGAAACCCCCCCCTTCCCCCTTCTCATCTCCCGCCTTTTTCCCAGAGAGCGTCACTCGGTATTCAACGTTGATTGCGTTCACAGGTGAGTGACATCGCTCTCGGAATCCCTCAATATTTGTGAAATTCAATGCCTCTCACCATTAATATATAATCCATAATCTTCCCCAGTAACCTGACAATATATATAAACCCCTATTGAGATCTATTATAAGTGGATAATATCAATTTCCTTCTCTTAAAGAAGGACAACGTGGTTTCAAAACCGCAGGGTCCCCTATTTCCCTACAAAATATTTCATGGTGTACAATATATATTTTTCACGGTAATTTCTATGTTATTGTGACTGTGTATTAACTTCTGAGTTAAGGAAGTGAATTATACGGACTCGGTGTTCAACGTTGATTGCGTTCACAGGGAAAGAATGCCTCCACGACAGTTACACCAATTTCTCATTTACTTTCTTTTGTTTTTGTAGTTAAATGAACGGCTAGAAGCCACTGCCAAATTTCCAAGTTAAGCTTTAGGAAACTATGTGTCACGTAAGACGGTCTGATAGACCCAGCCCATGTATTCAGGAATAGGAATCGCGTATTCCTACTTAGTGAGGAAGAATTATATTATGTATGCATAAACAGAAACATTGAGATCACCTTACTTTCGGAAATCCCCTGAGAAAAGGTTCTTTAACTGTTCTCAGGCCCAGTTACAAAATTATAACATTTTTAAGGTGATATTTTTCAGGGAAGGGAGTCAAGGGTATAATGTGTAATGTGTGAAGAGTTTGGTATCTCGAGGTGAGATAAGTATTGCCAACTCTGTATTTATTTTCTTTTTGAGGAAGATGATGTTTTTCTGCCATGAGCCATTAAGTTGTCTGATACTATAACTAAGCCGTGTTTCTAAGACTCAATGATCAGCCTGTGATATTCAAAGTATACATTAAATAAATAACTCAAGAAAAATCTGAGAAAGTGATTCTGTGTTAATACTAACCTCCGTTGGTGTGATAAGGTTAATGTGGGAGGTGCTCAACACTCTTGAAAAAGGATATGAAACAAATCCACGAATCCATGTGCCTTATTGAAACTCAGTCCACTCTACCAAATAACTAAATTGTTAAATCAGTTCCCCTTTTCTTTTCATTGGTCGCCTATATTTCCCTGGTAGTAATTATTTTCTCTTTCGAATATTTTAACTTCCCTTTAGGAAGAAATTAAATTCCCTGAGAATCCCCTAATTCTCATTAAACCTTTGGGGGTGGTGGCAGCTTTCTTTTCTTAATATTCAGGGAAATATCCAACATCAGGGACCATTAATAAATATAATTAATCAAAATAAATATCTTTTTAATTGCCATGAGAGTTCCCCATTCGAAGTTAATTTAATGACAAGGCACCACACTGGTGGTCCTTCAGCAGTGAAGTGAAAGTAAAACAAATTAATTAGGTAAAGAAATTAATCAAGCAATAACATCATTTAAATAAATAACGTACCTCAGAACCCGAACAGCCTCAGCCCTCCCCCGGGCACCACATAGGAAAGATGGAAAAATAGAATGGCTAATCTAAATCAATCTAACACTACCGCGGGACAAAATTTAAAAGTCGAATTCCTTATAATACTTGTCTAATCGATTTTTAAAGGTGACAATCGTGTTAGCTTGATCTATAGATGCTGGTAGTTTATTCCAAAAGTCAATTACCCGTATATTAAATTTTTTTTTCTCGCAAATCGGTATTGAAACGTTGTCCTTTAATCTTTAAGCCATTATTTCGCGTTATCAGTTGTGATGAGAGCTCGAAGAAATGTTCAAGGTTTATGTGATCTCTATTCTTTAGTATCTTGAAGGTTTCAATCAGATCACCTCTGATTCGACGGTCTTTTAAGGAAAACATATCTAATCTTTTCAGACGCTCTTCATAAGACAAGCCACGAACGCCTGGAACTAGTTTAGTTGCTCGTCATTGCACGCTCTCTAGTTTATTTTCATCTTTTAGATAGCACGGCGACCAAAACTGAACTGCATATTCTAAGTGGAGTCTCACTAACGAAGTATAAAGACGCGTTATGACTTCCGGATTCTTACATTGAAAATTACGTGCAATAAATCCAAGAATAATGTTAGCTTTACGACTAGCAGCCAAACATTGTATGCCATTCTTCAAATCACTTTTTACTAGTACTCCTAGATCCTTTTCTTCTTCAATTTTCATTAAATTTTGTGACTGTAATTTATAATTATGCTTTCGATTATTGAAACCAACGCGCATTACTTTACATTTATCTTTATTAAACTTCAAAAGCCATTTATCACTCTAGGTACTTAAGTTGTCTAAATCCTGCTGTATGACCTTACAGTCGCCAATCGTGAGTGTTTTACCACCTATTTTGGTATCGTCAGCGAACTTGAATATTTTAGTAGTAATGCCGCAGTCTAAATCATTTATATATATCAAGAGGAGTAAAGGACCCAAAACAGACCCCTGTGGAACTCCACTAGAAACATGAAGCCAATCGGAGGCTTCACCATTAATCACAACTCGCTGCTTCCGATCCATTAGCCAGCTATCTATCCACGTACACAACTGATCTCCCATTCCGTGAGTTTTAGTTTGATCAAAAGACGCTTGTGTGGCACGGTATCAAACGCTTTTCTGAAATCGAGATAAATAATATCAGAAGGAACTCGCTCGTCGTAATTTGAGAAGACATAATTATAAAATTCCAACAGATTTGAGAGACAAGATCTGTTGTTTCGAAAGCCATGTTGAGTGTTTAAAATCAGATTGTGATTATCTAGGAAAGATGTAATTTTATCTTTGATAATTTTTTCAAGAATTTTGATAGCTACCGAAGTAAGACTGATGGGTCTATAATTACCAGCTTCGCATTTGTTACCTTTCTTGAATATCGGTGTGACATTTGCACATTTCCAAAGACTTGGCACTGATCTTTCCTGAAGGGATTTGTTAAAGAGTAATTTCAAGGGTAGCAAAAGTTCATCTTGGCACTCTAGTAATAATCTCGCTGATAATTGATCGGCACCTGTACTTTTATTTGGGTCTAAGTTTCTTAAATATTTAACTATATGGCTTTCAGTTATTTCATCAATTTTAAACATTTCATTTTCGGATCTTCTAAACATGTAATTTACAATCGGCAGTGACGATATATCTTCGGTGATAAACACGCTATGGAAAATGGTATTTAGAATTTTAGCCATATTTTTACAATCACTCACAAGTCTGTTGTTAACATCTTTTATAGGGCTAACTTTATCTTTTACAGTTTTCTTACTACGTATGTACTGATAGAACTTTTTAGGATTTGTTTTCGATTGCTGCGATATACTAATTTCAAGGTTATGTTTCGCATTTTTAATTACCTTCTCACAGTGCCTTTTGGTAGCAATGTAGTGCATGAAGACATCATCTGATTTAGAGGAGGAGGAGGAGGAGGAGGAGGAGGAGGAGGAGGAGGAGGAGGAGGAGGAGGAGGAGGAGAAGGAGGAGGAGGAGGAGGAGGAACACATAGGAAGAACAAACAGCAACAGGCCTACTGGCCCTTACGAGGCTGTTTGTGATAAACTAGACTACACTATCTAATCTGGGATGAAGGATACAGGATAGTAAGGGTGAGGGATTTTCCCACCAGCCACGACTGGCAGGAGAGGAAGGCCAACCATGCAATATAAGTAAAAATAAATAAATAAATGGGTGGAATTAGATTAGACTAGCCTATTACTACTGTCACTAACACTACTACCAGGCAAGCGATGTCAGGCCCCTAGCAACGTCCTTCCGAATCGAGACTTTGTAATTACTGTACATTAGAAGGAACTTGCTCAAAGTTTACTATGTTGACGAATAATGTTTTAGTTGCGGATTGGCTTCTAAGTATTTGTCCAGTCTATTTTTGAATGTATTAATTGTTTTACTGTCGACGACATTGGCGGGCAGGGAGTTCCAAACGTTAACGATCCGATTGAAAAAGAAATGTTTGGCTTCGTTTGATGTGAATCTTTTACCAGTAATCTTAAAAGTATGACGTCTTCTTGTTATATTTGATCGATCAAAAGTTATGTAATCTTCTGCATTGATATTATCAAATCCTTTAATTATCTTGAACAGGAGGAGGAGGAGGAGGAGGAGGAGGAGGAACACATAGGAACACATAGGAAGAACAAACAGCAACAGGCCTACTGGCCCTTACGAGGCTGTTTGTGATAAACTAGACTACACTATCTAATCTGGGAATAAGGATACAGGATAGTAAGGGTGAGGGATTCTCCCACCAGCCACGACTGGCAGGAGAGGAAGGCCAACCATGCAATATAAGTAAAAATAAATAAATAAATGCGTGGAATTAGATTAGTCTAGCCTAGACCTCTAGAGGAGGAGGAGGAGGAGGAGGAGGAGGAGGAGGAGGAGGAGGAGGAGGAGGAGGAGGAGTAGGAGTACAAAGAAAGAACAGACAATAATAATCTTACTGGACCAAACGAGGCTGTCCGTTTGGCTACACTACTACTCTAATATACCTTGATAGAGACAAAAGGACAGCAAAGTGGAAGGTTCCGCCCTACCCACTCCTCCCTCCAGCCGAAGCTGGCGGGAAGAGGAAGTGATAACATGTAGCAGGAGGAGGAGGAGGAGGAGGAGGAGGAGGAGGAGGTGGAGGAGAAGGAGGAGAAGGAGGAGGAGGAAAAAAACTACTTTAGTCAACATTGAATCACAAATAAATAAAATGTATTAATATATGGCAAACTATTATCAAAGAAAATCATGTTAACTCCAACCTGGAAGCTTAGCTCTGCTCTCTTGTGGAACGGAAAAAAAACAACCTCTATATTTTCGTCACCTCAGTTTTGCAAGTACGTTAAAAGTTACCTTCCTCAATCTCTTGAGTAAAATGGTTAAGAATATGAAGATGAAGAACATGACGCCAGTTACCGAGAGTTTTACCGAGCATTCCATGGAGCCCGAGAAGACAGTGAAAGAGGACCCCAGCAGCACTTCAACCAACGCCACCATGAAGACAATAAAGAAGAAGCACCTCAAGATGGGGAAGGTCCTGGGGGAAGGTCAGTACGGCGTGGTGCACAGAGGGTGGCTGGCTCTCTCCCGGGACAGGATCGTGAAGGTGGCCATCAAGAAGCCCCTGGACGATCCTGACCTCATTGCGAAAACCTCTGAGGAGGCGGAGCTACTCCGGGAGGTGGAGGGCGAGGCTGGCGTTCCCCGGCTTTACAGGGTAACGACTGACTCTCCTCCCTCCTTGGTGATGGAGCTGTGCCCGGGAGAGCCGCTAGAAGACTGCCTAAGGAGAGGAGAGGTGCGCTCCTGTCTGCTGGCCCTCGTGCAGGTGAGCGGCATTTGCGGCGCCTGCATGCCAGGGGAGTCACCCACGGTGACATCCACGAAAGGAACGTGTTGGTGGACGCGTCCAACGAGGGGGACGTGCGTGCCTTCCTGCTGGTCTTTGGTCTGGCTAAGCGGGACACTGACCGCCTCCAGCAGGAGTCCGATGCCATTGACATTGTGGCTACTGCGCTGGAGGTCATCCCCGACGTCGAGCACCTCTCTGACCTCAGGTGGAGGCTTAACATGAGCTCTGACCTAGACAAGATCACCGCTCTGCTGAACCATGCTCTGGAAGATGGTGACCTGTCCGTGTGAGTCTGGGGGAATGGAATAGAATGGAAAGGACCGAAACATTTATAAACAAACTGTGTAGTGATGAAAAAAAGGACCTGAGAAGAAGGCCTTCAGTGTATAAAAAGTGCAGTGAAAAGTTGAAAAATCATGAAAAATCATAAGAAAATAAAAAGAAAAGAAATGAAAAGAAAAACAGAAAAAACGACAAGTGTAGTGATGAAAAAAAGGACCTGTGAAGAAGGCCTTCAGTGTTTAAAAAGTGTAGTGAAAATATGAAAATAAAAGTTGAAAAATAATTAAAAATATTAAAAAAATAAAAAGAAAAGAAATGAAAAGAAAAACAGAAAAAAACGACAAGTGTACTGATGAAAAAAAGGACCTGTGAAGAAGGCCTTCAGTGTTTAAAAAGTGTAGTGAAAGTATGAAAATAAAAGTTGAAAAAGATAGAAAAATAATTAGAAAAGAAAAAAGAAAAGCAAAGAGCACATAAAAAACCGACCAGTGTAGTGATGAAAAAAAGGACCAGTGAAGAAGGCCTTAAGTGTAGTGAAAGTGCTTGAAAATTGCATTGATACATGAATATTTGAAGAAAAAAAAAAGAAGTATGATAAAGTTGAAAAAGAAAATAGTTAGAAAAATAAAAAGAAAAGAAATGAGAAAATAGAAACAGAAGCTTATAAGTGCTTGAAAATTGTAATGATACTTAACATTTTGAAAAATTATGTGAATAAGCTAAAAAAAGAAAAAGAAAAAGAGTATAACAATAGAAAAACGACAAGTGTAATGATGAAACAATGGACCTGTGCACGAGGCATTATGTGTAAAAAAAAGTGTGTAAAAGTGTGTGAACAACATTCTTGCAGTTACATGTAACATTACTTTTTGTCTGTTGTAAACTATATATGTGTGTGTGTGTGTGTGTGTGTGTGTGTGTGTGTGTGTGTGTGTGTGTGTGTGTGTGTGTGTGTGTGTGTGTGTGTGTGTGTGTGTGTGTGTGTGTGTGTGTGTGTGTGTGTGTGTGTGTGTCCTTATGTAATTAGTTTAGTGATGAAATGTATTGTTTTAGTTGTTAATATAATCATTGTGTTGATGTAAGTAATTGTTCGAATGTTTATATATAACTTTATGTAACTATTTTGTTGATGAAACTATTTGTTCTAATGTTTCAGTGTAATTATCTTATTGATGTAATGAATTGTTATAGGTCTTTAATGTAATAATTTTATTGACGAAAATAAACTAATATCTCCTCCTGATCCCTCCTGATTTTTCTCTCTCCTCCTTTTTATCTTTAGCTTTTTCTATCTTTCCTCCTTCCTATCTTTCCTCCTTTCTATCCCTCTCTCACTTCTATCTGTCCAAAACTTCTATCTCTACCTCTGCATCAACTCCTGTTAGTGTCTGTTCTTCCTTTGTAATCTCCTCTCTTCTCTTCTTCTCTTCTCTTCTCTTCTCTTCTCTTCTCTTCTCTTCTCTTCGCTTATCTACTCACTTCCCTTCTCTTCTATTCACTCTTCTCTTCTCTTCCCTTATCTCTTCTCTTCTTTTCAATTCTCTTCTCTTCTCTTCCCTTATCTCTTCTCTTCTCTTCAATTCTCTTCTCTTCTCTTCTCTCTCCTCATCCCTATTCTCTTCTCTCTTTTATCTTCTCTAATCTCTTCACTTCTCTTCTCTTTTCCTCGTTTTTTCTCTCCTCTCCTCTCCTCTCCTCTCCTCACACTTCACCTTACCTCACCTCCTCTCACCTCACCTCACCTCCTCTCACCTCACCTCACCTCACCTTCTCTCACCTCACCTCACCTTCTCTCACCTCACCTCACCTGACTTCCCCTCCTCTCACCTCCTCTCCTCTCACCTCACCTGACCTCCCCTCACCTCTCCTTCCCTCACCTCTCCTCCCCTCCCCTCCCCTCCCCTCCCCTCTCCTTCCCTCACCTCCTCTCACCTTAACTCACCTCCTCTCACATCCCCTCCCCACACCTCATCTCACATCATCTCCCCTCCCCTCACCTCCTCTCATCTAACCTCACCTCCTATCACCTCACCTTACCTCCTCTCTCCTCACCTCACCACATCTCATCTAACCTCATCTCATCTCATCACCTCACCTCATCTCATCTCACCTCACCTCCTCTCATCTCACCTCACCTCAACTCCTCTCATCTCATCTTCTCTCACCTCACCTCACCTCACCTCCTGTCACCTCACCCTACCTCCTCTTATATCACCTGACCTCACCTAACCTCACCTCCTCTCACCTCACTTAACCTAACCTCACCTCACCTCACCTCACCTCCTCTCACCTCACCTCACCTCACCTCGCCCCACCTCGTCTCTCCTCAACTCACCTCTTCTCACCTGACTTGAACTCCTCTTACCTCACCTCATCTCGGTTCACCTCCTCTCAAATCACTTTACCTCACCTCACCACAACTCCTCTCACCTTACCTCATCTCAGCTAACCTCCTCTCACCTCACTTCATCTCACTTTCTCTCACCTTACCTAACCTCATCTCGGTTCACATCCTCTCAAATCACCTCCCCTCACCTCCTCTCACCTCACATCACTTAACCTCCTTCTCACCTCACCTCCTCTCATTTCAGCTCACCTTTTATCATCTCACCTCATCTCACCTCCTCTTCTCTCACCTCACCTCACCTCACCTCCTCGAATCTCAATTCCTCTCACCTCACCTCCTGTCACCTCGCCTCACCTCACCTTCTGTCACCTAACCTCACCACCTCTCACCTCACCTCACCCTACCTCACCGACCCTCCTCTCATCTCACCTCACCTCCTCTCACCTTATCTCACCTCCTCTCTCCTCATCTCCTCTCACCTCACCTCCTCTAACCTTACCTCACCTTACCTCACTTCACCTCCTCTCACCTCTTCTCACCTCAACTCCTCTCACCTCACCTCCTCTCACCTCACCTCACCTCACCTCACCTCCTCTCACCTCACTCCCTCTCTCCTCACCTATTTTCACCTCAACTTCTCTCACCTCACCTCATCTCACCTCATCTCCTCTCACCTCACATCCTCTCAACTCACCTCACCTCACCTCACCTCCTCTCACATCACCTCACCTCACCTCATCTCCACTCACCACACCTCACCTCACCTTACCTCACCTCACCACTTCTCACCTCACATCCTCTCACCTCATCTCACTTCACCTCACATCATCTCCTCTCACCTCACCTCAACTCACCTCACCTCACCTCCCCTCACCTCACCTCACCTTACCTCCTTCTCTCCTCACCTCATCTCACCTCACCTCCTCCTCATCTCACCTCACCTCCTCTCTCCACACCTCACCTCACCTCAACTCACCTCAACTCACCACCTCTCACATCACATCCTCTCACCTCATCTCACCTCACCTCACCTCACCTCCTCTCACCTCACCTCAACTCACCTCACCTCACCTCACCTCCCCTCACCATACCACCTCTCACCTCACATCCTCTCACTTCACCTCCTATCACCTCACCTCACATTACCTCCTCTGACCTCACCTCAACTCACCTCATCTCACCTCCCCTCACCTAACCTCACCTCACTTTACCTCCTCTCACCTCACCTCACCTATTATCACCTCATCTCCTCTCACCTCATATCCTCTCACGTCACCTCCCGTCACCACTTATCACCTCTTCTCACCTCACCTTACTTAACCTCCTCTCGACTCTTCTGAACTGAACTCCTCTCACCTTAACTCATTTTACCTACACTCACCTCACCTCACCTTCTCTCACCTCACCTCGCTTCACCTCACCTCACCTCACCTCACCTCCTTTCACCTCACCTTCTCTCACCTCACCTCACCTCACCTCACCTCTTACATCACCTCACATCACCTCACCTCTTTTCACCTCACCTCTTCTCACCTCACCTCACCTCCTCTCACCTTACCTCACCTTCACTCACCTCAACCCACCGCCTTTTACCTCATCACACCTCACCTCACCTCCTTTCAACTCACCTCCTCTCAACTCACCTCCCACCTCACCTCACCCAACCTCATCTCAACTCACCTCCTCTCACCTCATCTCTCACGTCACCTCACGTCACCTCACCTCCTCTCACTTCACCTCACTCCACCACACCTAACCTCACTTCTTCTAACCTCCTCTCACCTCACTTCCTCCTACCTCACCTCACCATACCTACTCTCACATCACCTCACCTCCTCTCACCTCACCTTTTCTCCTCTTACCTCACCTCACCACATCTCATCTAACCTCATCTCATCTCATCTTCTCTCACCTCACCTCACCTAACCTCACATCACCTCCTCTCACCTCACCTCATCTCACCTTCTCTCACCTTACCTCACTTCATCTCGGTTCACATCCTCTCAAATCACCTCACCTCACCTTACCTCCCCTCACCTCCTCTCACCTTACCTCACCTCACCTCACTTAACCTCCTCTCCTCTCAAATCACCTCAACTCACCTCACCTCAACTCACCTCACCTCACCTCCTCTCACCTCACTCCCTCAATCCTCACCTATTTTCACCTCTCCTTCTCTCACCTCACATCATCTCACTTCATATCCTCTAACCTCACATCCTCTCACCTCACCTCACCTCCTCTCACCTCACCTCACCTCACCTCAACTGCTCTCACCACACCTCACCTCACCTCACCTCACCACCTCTCACCTCACATCCTCTTACCTCACCTCCTCTCACCTCATCTCATCTCACCTCACCTCACCTCACCCCCTCTCACCTCACCTCACCTCACCTCACCTCCCCTCACCTCACCACCTCTCACCTCACATCATCTCATCTCACCTCCACTCACCTAACTTCACTTCACCTTCTCTCACCTCACCTCACCTGACTTCACCTCCTATCACCCTCTCTCCTCTCCTCTCACCTCATCTCACCTCACCTCCCTTCCCCTCCCCTCCCCTCTTCTTCCCTCTCCTCACCTCACCTCCTCTCACCTCACCTTACCTCCTCTCACCTCACCTCAGCACATTTCATCTAACCTAATTTCATCTCATCTCCTCTCACCTCACCTCACCTAACCTCACCTCATCTCATCTCACCTCATCTCCTCTCATCTCATCTTACCTGACTTCAATTCACCTCACCTCATCTCCTCTACCCACATCTGACCTCATCTCCTCTCACCTTACTTCACCTCATCTCACCTCCTCTCATCTCACCTCACCTCACTTCACCTCACCTCCTATCATTTTCTCTCACCTGACCTCACCTCACTTCACCTCACCTCAGCTCACCTCACCTCATCTCCTCTATTCCATCTCACCTCACCTCACCTCATTTTCCTTCCTCTCATCTCACCTCACCTCATCTCATCTAATCTCATCTCATCTCATCTCCTCTCACCTCACCTCCTCTCACCTCCTCATACATCACCTCACATCCTTTCACCTCACTACACCTCACATCCTGTCACCTCACCCCACCTCCTCTTATCTCACCTCGCTTCACCTCATCTCACCTCCTCTCACCTCACCTCACCTCACCTCACCCCACCTCCTCTCTCCTCACCTCACCTCCTTTCACCTCACTTGAACTCCTCTTACCTCACCTCTTCTTGGTTCACCTCTCAAATTACCTCACCTCACCTCTCCACACCTCCTCTCACCTTACCTCATCTCACCTCACCTCCTATCACCTCACCTCATCTCACCTTCTCTCACCTTCCCTCACCTCATCTCGGTTCACATCCTCTCAAATCATCTGACCTCACTTTACCTCACCTAACCATCTCTCACCTTACTTTACCTCACCTCACTCCCCTCCTCACCTCACCTCCTCTCATTTCAGCTCACCTTGTATCACCTTACCTTATCTCACCTCCTCTTCTCTCACCTCACCTCCTCTTCTCTCACCTCACCTCACCTCACCTTCTCTAACTTCAAATCCTCTCACCACACCTCCTGTCACCTCGCCTCACCTCACCTCCTGTCACCTAACCTCACCTCCTCTCACCTCACCTCACCCTACCTCACCTTCTCTCATCTCATCTCACCTCACCTCACAACCTCTCACCTCACCTCACTTCACCTCCTCTCACATCATCTCACATCACCTCATCACCTCTCACCACACCTCACCTCACCTTACCTCACATCACCACCTCTCACCTCACATCCTCTCACCTCGTCTCATTTCACCTCACATCACCTCCTCTCACCTCACCTCAACTCACCTCACCTCACCTCCCATCACCTCACCACCTCTCACCTCACATTCCCACCTCACCTCCTCTCACCTCATCTCACCTCACCTCACATCACCTCCTCTCACTTCAACTCAACTCACCTCATCTCCCCTCTCATCACCTCACCTCACCTTACCTCCTTCTCTCCTCACCTCACCTCACCTCACCTCACCTCACCTCCTCTCTCCACACTTCACCTCACCTCACCTCACCTCAACTCACCACCTCTCACCTCACATCCTCTCACCTCACATCCTTTCACCTCACATCCTCTCACCTCATCTCACCTCACCTCACATCACCTCCTCTCACCTCACCTCAACTCACTTCATCTCACCTCACCTCCCCTCACCTCACCACCTCTCACCTCACATCCTCTCACTTCACCTCCTATCACCTCACCTCATATTACCTCCTCTGACCTCACCTCAACTCACCTCACCTCACCTCCCCTCACTTCACCTCACCTCACCTTACCTCCTCTCACCTCACCTCATCTCCTCTCACCTCATATCCTCATATCTCACCTACCGTCACCACTTATCCCCTCTTCTCACCTCAACTCATCTCCTCTCACCTTACCTCACCTTCTCTCACCTCACCCCACCGCCTCTTACCTCATCACACCTCACCTCACCTCCTTTCAACTCACCTCCTCTCAACTCACCTCCCACCTCAACTCACCCAACCTCATCTCAACTCACCTCCTCTCACCTCATCTCTCACGTCACCTCACATCACCTCACTCCACCACACCAAACCTCACTTCTTCTAACCTCCTCTCATCTCACTTCTTCCTACCTCCCCTCACCATATCTCCTCTCACCTCACCTCACACCCTCTCACCTCACCTTTTCTCCTCTCACCTCACCTCACCTCCTCTCACCTCACCTTTTCTCCTCTTACCTCACCTCACCTCACCTCACCTCCTCTCACACACCTCACCTCATTTCCCCTCACCTAACCTGACCTCACTTCCTCTCACCGCACCTCACCTCATCTCACTTCCTCTCACTTCACCTCCTTTCATCTCCTCTCACCTCACCTCCTCTCAACTCATCTCACCTCACCTCACCTCCTCTCACCCCATCTCATTTCACCTCACCTTACCTCTTCTCACCTCACCTCACCTCACCTTACCTCACATCACCTCACCTCACTTCACCTCTCCTCTCCTCACTTCACACCTCACCTAATCTCACCTTACCTCACCTCCTCTGGCCGAACGGACATTTGGCCGAACGGACATTTGGCCGACGGACATTTGGCCGACAGACATTTGGCCGAAAGGACACTTGGCAGAACATACACGTAGAGAAGCCTCGACTTAAAACTTCGAATCCCCAAACAAGCTCTGACGTTACTTACTCGCTGGTTCGCCACAAGTAACAGAAGACGAAGTTATTCAAAGAGAAACAAGTAAGCATTCACATCCGCCTGATGCCAGCCGTAATCTGTCTTTGAAAACAGTACAGAAAATTAAAGAAAGACACAAGCAGTCAGAGGAAGTGACATCGACTATAATACAAAACAGCACTAGTGAGTACCCACTTGATGCTACAAGTGCTCTTCCTAAAAAAAGAAACACTGGCAAGAATTGTGCGTAGACAACGGAAGGCACCAGACGGAGAAATTTTAACTGACGATTTACGGAAATCAATTAGAGGAGAAAAAGTTATTATTTATGAAAGTGACAACCTGCTTCTAGCAACGCCTCAAAAGTTACAGCTTCTTGCTTTGAAAGACATCTGGCTGTGTGATGGAACTTTTGATTCTGCGCCATTAGGCTTTCAGCTGTATAGAATACATGTTATAGTGGATGAGAGTCATACTGTTCCCTTAGTATACTGTATCGCTAGGAACAAAAACCAAGCAACTTATGACTTGATTTTTAACACTCAAACTAGTAAGACCAGGTCTTAATCCCTTGTCAATCACCATTGATTATGAAAAAGCGGCTCTTGATAGCATCTCTGCTTGTTTCCCAAACACAAACATATATGGATGTTTTA
>JAXIVD010001195.1:65000-96378 GCA_036785275.1 Cancer borealis
TCTCTCTCTCTCTCTCTCTCTCTCTCTCTCTCTCTCTCTCTCTCTCTCTCTCTCTCTCTCTCTCTCTCTCTCTCTCTCTCTCTCTCTCTCTCTCTCTCTCTCTCTCTCTCTCTCTCTCTCTCTCTCTCTCTCTCTCTCTCTCTCTCTCTCTCTCTCTCTCTCTCTCTCTCTCTCTCTCTCTCTCTCTCTCTCTCTCTCTCTCTCTCTCTCTCTCTCTCTCTCTCTCTCTCTCTCTCTCTCTCTCTCTCTCTCTCATGCAAATTGCAAGGAGAAGGAAAAAGAGACGCAGGAAACTGGGAGGTAAAAGAGGAAAGGGGAAAACAGAAGAAGGATAATAAGTAGAAAAGGTGTGAAGGGAATTTAATTAATTACCTGTATATCATCATACCTGTATCGAGTTACCTGAGGTGTTATGAAGTGTTAAGAAGGGACAGGTGGAGAGACAAAGCCAGAAGGAGTTAAAATTATTCGTGTGAAAGTTAAGATGAGTTGCAATTAAATGGAAAAAAAATTAAAAAAATCTTAATAAACGAACACAGTGAGGAAGAGAAGACCAAGAGGAGAAAAAAGAGGAGGAAGAAGAGGAGAAAGAGGAAGAAGAAGAGGAGGAGGAGGAGGAGGAGGAGGAGAAGGAGGAGGAGGAGGAGGAGGAGGAAGAGGAGGAAGAGGAGGAAGAGGAGGAAGAGGAGGAGGAGGAGGAGGAGGAGGAGGAGGAGGAGGAGGAGGAGGAGGAGGAAGAGGAGGAAGAGGAGGAAGAGGAGGAAGAGGAGGAGGAGGAGGAGGAGGAGGAGGAGGAGTACATAGGAGAGACGAGTGACAGGAGGCCTTGCGACCTATGGCGAGGTCACTCGTTTAACTACGCTATAAGACTGAGATATTATAGAGCAAGAGGTAAGGATAGAACAGATGAAGGCTCCTCCCCAACCACCAGTCCCTCCGGCGTTACCCGGCAGGAAAAAGAACGAAGAAAAAACACCTCGTTTGTTGAAAGAGACAAACGAGGAAATTTTATATAGGTGTGATGCCTCCAATTTAATCTCAAATAGGCCTACTGAATGTACCTTTTTGTTTTGTTTAGTCTGCCCTTAGATCCTGTATTCCCAAGGGGATACTGCATTATATAAATGTTTTTACTCACACATCATTCATATTATATTAATGTTTATATTAGAATTGTTTCTCCAAGCTTTCAAATCCTATGCAGTCAACCCCTCCCACCAAACAGTTTTCTATGGAAAGAAATTAGTATCATAATCTAATCACTATTAATAGTCATTAACTTGTCAAAATGCTCTTCATAGTCTAATATAATTAACCTACTTAGTTATCTTCCCACAAAACTTTGTTAAGAATGACGTAATATTGCATCATATGAGGTGATCATGCCCCGGGGCTCGTCGACGTGCAAAAAGTCACGTAGACAAAAATTTTCCCCTATATAGTAATCCAGAGATCAGGTTCAATAGATATCTAAATGTCACTTATTTAGCGTCAAAATTAATTTCATATAAACTGATAACTATTTCACGTCTCAATAATCAATTAATAATAAGATCAAAGGAGGAATATCCTCGAAACCCCCCCCTTCCCCCTTCTCATCTCCCGCCTTTTTCCCAGAGAGCGTCACTCGGTGTTCAACGTTGATTGCGTTCACAGGTGAGTGACATCGCTCTCGGAATCCCTCAATATTTGTGAAATTCAATGCCTCTCACCATTAATATATAATCCATAATCTTCCCCAGTAACCTGACAATATATATAAACCCCTATTGAGATCTATTATAAGTGGATAATATCAATTTCCTTCTCTTAAAGAAGGACAACGTGGTTTCAAAACCGCATGGTCCCCTATTTCCCTACAAAATATTTCATGGTGTACAATGTATATTTTTCACGGTCATTTCTATGTTATTGTGACTGTGTATTAACTTCTGAGTTAAGGAAGTGAATTATACGGACTCGGTGTTCAACGTTGATTGCGTTCACAGGGAAAGAATGCCTCCACGACAGTTACACCAATTTCTCATTTACTTTCTTTTGTTTTTGTAGTTAAATGAACGGCTAGAAGCCACTGCCAAATTTCCAAGTTAAGCTTTAGGAAACTATGTGTCACGTAAGACGGTCTGATAGACCCAGCCCATGTATTCAGGAATAGGAATCGCGTATTCCTACTTAGTGAGGAAGAGTTATACTATGTATGCATAAACAGAAACATTGAGATCACCTTACTTTCGGAAATCCCCTGAGAAAAGGTTCTTTAACTGTTCTCAGGCCCAGTTACAAAATTATAAAATTTTTAAGGTGATATTTTTCAGGGAAGGGAGTCAAGGGTATAATGTGTAATGTGTGAA
The DNA here is from genome assembly GCA_036785275.1 of Cancer borealis. Taxonomy (NCBI): domain Eukaryota; kingdom Metazoa; phylum Arthropoda; class Malacostraca; order Decapoda; family Cancridae; genus Cancer; species Cancer borealis. Next base: position 67,352 of record JAXIVD010001195.1, read on the forward strand.
GAGCTTGGTATCTCGAGGTGAGATAAGTATTGCCAACTCTGTATTTATTTTCTTTTTGAGGAAGATGATGTTTTTCTGCCATGAGCCATTAAGTTGTCTGATACTATAACTAAGCCGTGTTCCTAAGACTCAATGATCAGCCTGTGATATTCAAAGTATACATTAAATAAATAACTCAAGAAAAATCTGAGAAAGTGATTCTGTGTTAATACTAACCTCCGTTGGTGTGATAAGGTTAATGTGGGAGGTGCTCAACACTCTTGAAAAAGGATATGAAACAAATCCACGAATCCATGTGCCTTATTGAAACTCAGTCCACTCTACCAAATAACTAAATTGTTAAATCAGTTCCCCTTTTCTTTTCATTGGTCACCTATATTTCCCTGGTAGTAATTATTTTCTCTTTCGAATATTTTAACTTCCCTTTAGGAAGAAATTAAATTCCCTGAGAATCCCTTAATTCTCATTAAACCTTTGGGGGTGGTGGCAGCTTTCTTTTCTTAATATTCAGGGAAATATCCAACATCAGGGACCATTAATAAATATAATTAATCAAAGTAAATATCTTTTTAATTGCCATGAGAGTTCCCCATTCGAAGTTAATTTAATGACAAGGCACCACACTGGTGGTCCTTCAGCAGTGAAGTGAAAGTAAAACAAATTAATTAGGTAAAGAAATTAATCAAGCAATAACATCATTTAAATAAATAACGTACCTCAGAACCCGAACAGCCTCAGCCCTCCCCCGGACACCACATAGGAAAGATGGAAAAATAGAATGGCTAATCTAAATCAATCTAACACTACCGCGGGACAAAATTTAAAAGTCGAATTCCTTATAATACTTGTCTAATCGATTTTTAAAGGTGACAATCGTGTTAGCTTGATCTATAGATGCTGGTAGTTTATTCCAAAAGTCAATTACCCGTATATTAAATTTTTTTTTCTCGCAAATCGGTATTGAAACGTTGTCCTTTAATCTTTAAGCCATTATTTCACGTTATCAGTTGTGATGAGAGCTCGAAGAAATGTTCAAGGTTTATGTGATCTCTATTCTTTAGTATCTTGAAGGTTTCAATCAGATCACCTCTGATTCGACGGTCTTTTAAGGAAAACATATCTAATCTTTTCAGACGCTCTTCATAAGACAAGCCACGAACGCCTGGAACTAGTTTAGTTGCTCGTCATTGCACGCTCTCTAGTTTATTTTCATCTTTTAGATAGCACGGCGACCAAAACTGAACTGCATATTCTAAGTGGAGTCTCACTAACGAAGTATAAAGACGCGTTATGACTTCCGGATTCTTACATTGAAAATTACGAGCAATAAATCCAAGAATAATGTTAGCTTTACGACTAGCAGCCAAACATTGTATGCCATTCTTCAAATCACTTTTTACTAGTACTCTTAGATCCTTTTCTTCTTCAATTTTCATTAAATTTTGTGACTGTAATTTATAATTATGCTTTCGATTATTGAAACCAACGCGCATTACTTTACATTTATCTTTATTAAACTTCAAAAGCCATTTATCACTCTAGGTACTTAAGTTGTCTAAATCCTGCTGTATGACCTTACAGTCGCCAATCGTGAGTGTTTTACCACCTATTTTGGTATCGTCAGCGAACTTGAATATTTTAGTAGTAATGCCGCAGTCTAAATCATTTATATATATCAAGAGGAGTAAAGGACCCAAAACAGACCCCTGTGGAACTCCACTAGAAACATGAAGCCAATCGGAGGCTTCACCATTAATCACAACTCGCTGCTTCCGATCCATTAGCCAGCTATCTATCCACGTACACAACTGATCTCCCATTCCGTGAGTTTTAGTTTGATCAAAAGACGCTTGTGTGGCACGGTATCAAACGCTTTTCTGAAATCGAGATAAATAATATCAGAAGAAACTCGCTCGTCGTAATTTGAGAAGACATAATTATAAAATTCCAACAGATTTGAGAGACAAGATCTGTTGTTTCGAAAGCCATGTTGAGTGTTTAAAATCAGATTGTGATTATCTAGGAAAGATGTAATTTTATCTCTGATAATTTTTTCAAGAATTTTGATAACTACCGAAGTAAGACTGATGGGTCTATAATTACCAGCTTCGCATTTGTTACCTTTCTTGAATATCGGTGTGACATTTGCACATTTCCAAAGACTTGGCACTGATCTTTCCTGAAGGGATTTGTTAAAGAGTAATTTCAAGGGTAGCAAAAATTCATCTTGGCACTCTAGTAATAATCTCGCTGATAACTGATCGGCACCAATACTTTTATTTGGGTCTAAGTTTCTTAAATATTTAACTATATGGCTTTCAGTTATTTCATCAATTTTAAACATTTCATTTTCGGATCTTCTAAACATGTAATTTACAATCGGCAGTGACGATATATCTTCGGTGATAAACACGCTATGGGAAAAGGTATTTAGAATTTAAGCCATATTTTTACAATCACTCACAAGTCTGTTGTTAACATCTTTTATAGAGCCAACTTTATCTTTTACAGTTTTCTTACTACGTATGTACTGATAGAACTTTTTAGGATTTGTTTTCGATTGCTGCGATATACTAATTTCAAGGTTATGTTTCGCATTTTTAATTACCTTCTCACAGTGCCTTTTGGTAGCAATGTAGTGCATGAAGTCATCATCTGATTTAGAGGAGGAGGAGGAGGAGGAGGAGGAGGAGGAGGAGGAGGAGGAGGAGGAGGAGGAGGAGGAGGAGGAGGAGTACAAAGGAGTACAAAGAAAGAACAGACAATAATAGTCTTACTGGACCAAACGAGGCTGTCTGTTTGGCTACACTACTACTATAATATCTACTTGATAGAGACAAAAGGACAGCAAAGTGGAAGGCTCCGCCATACCCACTTCTCCCTCCAACCGAAGCTGGCGGGAAGAGGAAGTGATAACATGTAGCAGGAGGAGGAGGAGGAGGAAGAAAAAAAACTACTTTAGTCAACATTGAATCACAAATAAATAAAATGTATTATATTATGGCAAACTAGTCTGGTACTTACATACGATATTATAAAAGAAAATCATGTTAGCTCCAACCCGGAAGCTTAGCTCTACTCCCTTTTGGAACGGAAAAAAAACAACCTCTATATTTTCGTCACCTCAGTTTTGCAAGTACGTTAAAAGTTACCTTCCTCAATCTCTTGAGTAAAATGGTTAAGAATATGAAGATGAAGAACATGACGCCAGTTACCGAGAGTTTTACCGAGCATTCCATGGAGCCCGAGAAGACAGTGAAAGAGGACCCCAGCAGCACTTCAACCAACGCCACCATGAAGACAATAAAGAAGAAGCACCTCAAGATGGGGAAGGTCCTGGGGGAAGGTCAGTACGGCGTGGTGCACAGAGGGCGGCTGGCTCTCTCCCGGGACAGGATCGTGAAGGTGGCCATCAAGAAGCCCCTGGACGATCCTGAGCTCATTGCGAAAACCTCTGAGGAGGCGGAGCTACTCCGGGAGGTGGAGGGCGAAGCTGGCGTTCCCCGGCTTTACGGGGTGACGACTGACTCTCCTCCCTCCTTGGTGATGGAGCTGTGCCCGGGAGAGCCGCTAGAAGACTGCCTAAGGAGAGGAGGGGTGCGCTCATGTCTGCTGGCCCTCGTGCAGGTGTGCGGCATTGTGCGGCGCCTGCATGCCAGGGGCGTCACCCACGGTGGCATCCGCGAAAGGAACGTGTTGGTGGACGCGTCCAACGAGGGTGACGTGCGTGTGTTCCTGCTGGACTTTGGTCTGGCTAAGAGGAACACTGACCGCCTCCAGCAGGAGTCCGATGTCATTGACATTGTGGCTACTGCGCTGGAGGTCATCCCCCGACGTGGAGGCTCAACATGACCTCTGACCTAGAGAAGGTCACCGCCCTGCTGCACTAGGCCCTGGAAGATGGTGACCTGTCCGTGTGAGTCTGGGGGTGATGAAAAAAAGGATCTGTGAAGAAGGCCTTCAGTGTATAAAAAGTGTAGTGAAAGTAAGAAAATAAAAGTTGAAAAAGAAAATAAAAGAATAAGAAAAGAAAAAGAAAAGAAAAGAGTTAATAGAAAAAAACAACAAGTGTAGTGATGAAAAAAGGACCTGTGAAGAAGGCCATCAGTGTAGTGAAAGTATGAAAATAAAAGTTGAAAAATAATGAAAAATAATAAGAGAAGTAAAAGAAAAGGAAAGAGTTAATAGAAAAAAACAAGTGTAGTGATGAAAAAAGGACCAGTGAAGAAGGCCTTAAGTGTAGTGAAAGTGCTTGAAAATTGTATTGATACATGAATATTTGAAAAAAAGAAGTATGATAAAGTTGAAAAAGGAAAAAGTTAGAAAAAGAAAAAGAAAAAGAAAGAGAAAATAGAAACAAAAGCTTATAAGTGCCTGAAAATTGTAAAGATACTTAACATTTTGAAAAATTATGTGAATAAGATTAAAAAGAAAAAGAAAAAGAGTATAACAATAGAAAAACGACAAGTGTAATGATGAAACAATGGACCTGTGCACGAGGCATTATGTGTAAAAAAAAGTGTGTAAAAGTGTGTGAACAACATTCTTGCAGTTACATGTAACATTACTTTTTGTCTGTTGTAAACTATATATATGTGTGTGTGTGTGTGTGTGTGTGTGTGTGTGTGTGTGTGTGTGTGTGTGTGTGTGTGTGTGTGTGTGTGTGTGTGTGTGTGTGTGTGTGTGTGTGTGTGTGTGTGTGTGTGTGTGTGTGTGTGTGTGTGTGTGTGTGTGTGTGTGTGTGTGTGTGTGTGTGTGTGTGTGTGTGTGTGTGTGTGTGTGTGTGTGTGTGTGGGTGGGTGTGTGGGTGTGTGTGTGTGTGTGTCCTTATGTAATTAGTTTAGTGATGAAATGTATTGTTTTAGTTGTTAATATAATCATTGTGTTGATGTAAGTAATTGTTCGAATGTTTATATATAACTTTATGTAACTATTTTGTTGATGAAACTATTTGTTCTAATGTTTCAGTGTAATTATCTTATTGATGTAATGAATTGTTATAGGTCTTTAATGTAATAATTTTATTGACGAAAATAAACTAATATCTCCTCCTGATCCCTCCTGATTTTTCTCTCTCCTCCTTTTTATCGTTAGCTTTTTCTATCTTTCCTCCTTCCTATCTTTCCTCCTTTCTATCCCTCTCTCACTTCTATCTGTCCAAAACTTCTATATCTACCTCTGCATCAACTCTCTCCTCACCTCATCTCACCTCACCTCCTCCCTCCACACCTCACCTCACCTCACCTTACCTCCTTCTCTCCTCACCTCATCTCACCTCACCTCCTCCCTCCACACCTCACTTCACCTCACCTCAACTCACCTCAACTCACCTCACATCCTCTCACCTCATCTCACCTCACCTCACATCACCTCCTCTCATCTCACCTCAACTCACCTTACCTCACCTCACCTCCCCTCACCTCACCACCTCTCACCTCACATCCTCTCACTTCACCTCCTATCACCTCAACTCACATTACCTCCTCTGACCTCACCTCAACTCACCTCACCTCACCTCACCTCACCTCCCCTCCCCTCTCCTCTCCTTCCCTCTCCTCACATCACCTCCTCTCGCCTCAACTCACCTGCTCTCACATCCACTACCCTCACCTCATCTCACCTCATCTCTCCTCCCCTCACCTCCTATCACCTAACCTCACCTCCTCTCACCTCACCTTACCTCCTCTCACCTCATCTCACCGCATCTCATCTAACCACATCTCATCTCATCTTCTCTCACCTCACCTCACCTAACCTCACATCACCTCCTCTCACCTCACCTCATCTCAACTCCTCTCCTCTCACCTCACCTCATCTCACCTCCACTAACCTCAATTCATCTCACCTCACCTCCTGTCACCTCGCCTTACCTCACCTCTTGTCACCTAACTTCACTTCCTCTCACCTCACCTCACCTCACCTCACCTCTTTTCACCTCACTTCACCACCCCTCACCTCACCCCCTCAATCCTCACCTATTTTCACCTCTCCTTCTCTCACCTCACATCATCTCACTTTATCTCCTCTAACTTCACATTCTCTCACCTCACCTCACCTCCTCTCACCTCACCTCACCTCACCTCAACTCCTCTCACCACACCTCACCTCACCACTTCTCACCACACATCCTCTTACCTCACCTCCTTTCACCTCATCTCACCTCACCTCACATCACCTCCACTCACCTCACCTCAACTCACCTCACCTCACCTCCCCTCACCTCACCGCCTCTCACTTCACCTCCTCTCCTCTCACCTCACCTCACCTCCTTTCACCTCATCTCACCTCACCTCACCTCCCTTCCCTTCCCCTCCTCTCTCCTTCCCTTTCCTCACCTCACCTCGTCTCACCTCACCTTACCTCCTCTCACCTCACCTCACCACATTTCATCTAATCTCATCTCATCTCATCTCCTCTCACTTCACCTCATCTAACCTCACCTCATCTCATCTCACCTCATCTCCTCTCACCTCACCTTACCTCACTTTATCTCACCTCAGCTCACCTCACCTCATCTCCTCTACCCTCATCTAACCTCATCTCCTCTCACCTCACTTCACCTCATCTCACCTCACCTCACCTCCTCTCATCTCACCACACCTCACTTCACCTCACCTCCTCTCATTTACTCTCACCTCACCTCAGCTCACCTCACCTCATCTCCTCTACCCTCATCTCACTTCACCTCACCTCAGCTCCTCATACATCACCTCACATCCTTTCACTTCACTTCACCTCACCTCCTGTCACCTCATCCCACCTCCTCTTATCTCACCTCACCTCCTGTCACTTCGCCTCACCTCACCTACTGTCACCTAACCTCACCTCCACTCACCTCACCTCATCTCACCTCACCTCACCTTTTCTCACCTTATCTCACCTCCAATCTCCTCACATCACCTCACCTCATCTCCTCGCACCTCACCTATCCTCACCTCACCTTTTCTCACCTCATCTTACCTCCTCTCACCACACCTCCTCTAACCTTACCACACCTCACCTCACTTCACCTCCTTTCACCTCAACTACTCTCACCTTATGTCATCTCACCTCATCTCACCTCATTTCACCTCACCTCCTCTCACCTCACCTTACATCCTCTTACCTCACCTCATCTCACATCACCTCACCTCACCTCACCTACTCTCACCCACCTCTTCTCACCTTACCTCACCTCCTCTCACCTCATTTCACCTCACCTCATCTCCTCTCACCACACCTCACCTCACCCAACCTCACCTCACCAAATCGGACCTCACATCCTCTCACCTCATCTCACTTCACCTCACATCACCTCCTCTCACCTCACCTCAACTCACCTCCCCTCACCTCACCACCTCTCTCTTCACAATCTCTCACCTCACCTCTTCTCACTTCATCTCACCTCACCTCACACTACCTACTCTCACCTCACCTCAACTCACCTCACTTCACCTCCCCTCTCCTCACCTCACCTTACCTCCTCTCATCTCACTTCACCTCACCTCCTCTCACCTCATATCCTCTCACCTCACCTCCTCTCACCTCCTATCACCTCATCTCACCTCACTTCCTCTTTCCTCATCTCATCTCACCTCCTCGCACCTCAACTCACGTCACTACCTATCATCTCACCTCACCTCACCTCCTCTTACCTCACCTCACCTCACCTCACCTCCTTTCACCTTACCTCTTCTCACCTCACCTCACCTCCTCTCACTTTACCTCACCTCCTCTCACCTCACCTCATCGCCTCTTACCTCCTCACACCTCACCACACCTCATTTCACCTCACCTCCTTTCACCTCACCTCCCACCTCAAATCACCCAACCTCATCTCAACTCACTTCCTCTCACGTCACCTCACCTCCTCTCACCTCACCTCACTCCATCTCACATAACCTTACCTCTTCTATCCTCCTCTCACCTCACTTCCTTTTACCTCACCTCACCTCACCTCCTCTCACCTCACCTCACCTCCTATCACCTCACCTTTTTCCTCTTACCTCACTTCACCTCCTCTCACACACCTCACCTCATTTCCTCTCACCTAACCTCACCTCACTTCCTCTCACCGCACCTCACCTCACCTCACTTCCTCTCACCGGATGTCACCTCATCTCACTTCCTCTCACCTAACCTCCTTTCATCTCCTCTCACCTGACCTCCTCCCACCTCATCTCACCTCACCTTACCTCTTCTCACCTTACTTCACCTAACCTCACGTCACATCACCTCACCTCATCTCACCTCTCCTCTCCACTCCTCACACCTCACCTTATCTCACCTCCTCTCACCTCTTTTCATCTCCTTTTACCTCACCTCACCTTACCTCACCTTCTTTCACCTCACCTCACTTCCTCTCACATCCCCTCCCCTCACCTCATCTCACCTCATCTCCCCTCCCCTCACCTCCTCTCACCTAACCTCACCTCCTCTCACCTCACCTTACCTCCTCTCACCTCACCTCACCACATCTCATCTAACCTCATGTCATCTCATCTCCTCTCACCTCACCTCACCTAACCTCACCTAATTTTATCTCACCTCATCTCCTCTCACCTCACCTCACCTCACCTCACTTCACCTCACTTGAGCTCATCTCACCTCATCTTCTCTACCCTCATCTCACCTCATCTCCTCTCACCTCACTTAACCTCATCTCACCTCCTCTCATCTAACCTTACCTCACCTCACCTCCTCTCATCTTATCTCATCTCCTCTCACCTCTCCTCACCTCACTTCACCTCACCTCACCTCACCTCACCATCTCCTCTACCCTCATTTCACCTCACCTCATCTCCTCTCACCTCTCCTCACCTCACTTCACCTCACCTCACCTCACCTCACCTCATCCCCTCTACACTCATTTCACCTCACCTCATCTCCTCTCATCTCACCTCACCTCATCTCATCTAATCTCATCTCCTCTTACTTCACCTCATCTCCTCTCACCTCACATAACTTCCTCTCACCTCACCTCACCTCACCTCTCTTGCCACTTCTCACTTGAGCTCATCTCACCTCATCTTCTCTACCCTCATCTCACCTCATCTCCTCTCACCTCACCTCACTTCATCTCACCTCCTCTCATCTAACCTTACCTCACCTCACCTCCTCTCATCTTATCTTATCTCCTCTCACCTCTCCTCACCTCACTTCACCTCACCTCACCTCACCTCACCTCATCCCCTCTACACTCATTTCACCTCACCTCATCTCCTCTCATCTCACCTCACCTCATCTCATCTAATCTCATCTCCTCTTACCTCACCTCATCTCCTCTCACCTCACCTAACTTCCTCTCACCTAACCTCACCTCATTTTATCTCACCTCATCTCCTCTCACCTCACCTCACCTCACTTCACCTCACTTGAGCTCATCTCATCTCATCTTCTCTACCCTCATCTCACCTCATCTCCTCTCACCTCACCTCACCTCATCTCACCTCCTCTCATCTAACCTTATCTCACCTCACCTCCTCTCATCTTATCTCATCTCCTCTCACCTCTCCTCACCTCACTTCACCTCACCTCACCTCACCTCACCATCTCCTCTACCCTCATTTCACCTCACCTCATCTCCTCTCATCTCACCTCAACTCATCTCATCTAATCTCATCTCCTCTTACCTCACCTCATCTCCTCTCACCTCACCTAACTTCCTCTCACCTCACCTCACCTCACCTCCTTTTGCCACTTCTCACTTCGCCTCCTCCTACCTCACTTCACCTCACCTCCTCTCACCTCAGTTCATCTCACCTCACCTCCTCTCACCTCCTCTCACCTCCTCATACATCACCTTACATCCTTTCACCTCACTTCACCTCAACTCCTGTAACCTCACCTCACCTCCTCTCATCACACATCACTTCCTCTTACCTCACCTCAACTCTCCTCACCTCACCTCCCCTCACCTCACCACCTCTCACCTCACATCCTCTCACCTCATCTCTTCTCACCTCATCTCACCTCACCTCACATCACCTCCTCTCACCTCACCTCAATTCACCTCACCTCACCTCACCTTATTTCCTCTCACCTCACCTCACCTCACCTACTCTCACCTCACCGCCTCTCACATCCTATCACCTCATCTCACCTCACTTCCTCTTACCTCACCTCACCTCACCTCCTCTCACCTCAACTCCCGTCACCAACTATCACCTCTTCTCACCTCAACTCATTTCACCTCCTCCCGGCTCTTCTCACCTGAACTCCTCTCACCTTACCTCATTTCACCTCAACTCACCTAAACTCACCTCACCTCACATTCTCTTACCTCACTTCACTTCAATTCACCTCCTCATACCTCACCTCACCTCACCTCACCCCCTTTTAACTCACCTCTTCTCACCTCACTTCACCTCCTCTCATTTTACCTCACCTCCTCTCACCTCACCTCACTGCCTCTTACTTCATCACACCTCACCTCCTCTAACCTCCATTCCTCTCACCTCACCTCCTGTCATGTCGCCTCACCTCACCTCCTGTCACCTCACCTCACCTCCTCTCATCTCACCTCACCACACCTCACCGCACCTCCTCTCACTTCACCTTACCTCCTCTCACCTTATCTCGCCTCCTCTCTCCTAACCTTACTTCACCTCATCTTCTCGCACCTCACTTCATCTCACCTCACCTCCTCTAACCTTACCTCACCTCACCTCACTTCACCTACTCTCGCCTCTTTTCACCTGAACTCCTCTCACCTTACCTCATCACACCTCAACTCACCTCAACTCACCTTCTCTCACTTCACATCATCTTAACTCATCTCCTCTCACCTCACATCCTCTTACCTCACCTCCTCTCACCTCACCTCACCTCACCTCATCTCCTCTCACCACACCTCACCTCACCTCACCTCACCTCACCTCACCACCTCTCATCTCACATCCTCTCACCTCACCTCATCTCACCTCACCTCACATAATTTCCTCTCACCTCACCTCAACTCACCTCACCTTACCTCCTCTCACTTTACCTCACCTCCTCTCACCTCACCTAACCGCCTCTTACCTCATCACACCTCACCTCACCTGCTCTCACCTCACCTCCTCTCTTCTCACCGACCACCTCACCTCACCCAACCTCACCTCACCTCACCTCCTCTCACTTCACCTCACCTCCTCTCACCTCACCTTTTTTCCTCTTACCTCACTTCACCTTCTCGCACACACCTCACCTCATTTCCTCTCCCCTAACCTCACCTCACTTGCTCTCACCGCACCTCACCTCATCTCACCTTCTCCTCACCTCACATCACCTCTCTTCACCTCACCTCACCTCACCTCACCTCACCTCTCTTCGTCTCACCGCATCTCACCTAACCTCACCTCCTTTCATCTCCTCTCACCTCACCTCCTCACACCTCCTCTCACCTCACATGACCATTTCTGACCTCACATCACCTCACCTCCTCAAACCTTACCTCACCTCATCTCATCTCACCTCTTTTCACCTCCTCTCACCTGAACTCCTCTCAATTAACCTCCTTAACTCACACCTCACCTCGTCTAACCTTATCTCACCTCACTTCAACTTACCTCCTTATCTCACTTCACTTAACCACATCTCCTCTCACCGCACCTCACCTCATCTCACCTTCTCTCACCTCATTTCTTTTCATCTCCTCTCACCTCACCTCCTCTCACCTCACCTCACCTCACCTCACCTCACCTCTCTTCGTCTCACCGTATCTCACCTAACCTCACCTCCTTTCATCTCCTCTCACCTCACCTCCTCACACCTCCTCTCACCTAACTTACTCTCACCTCACATGATCATTTCTGACCTCACATCACCTCACCTCCTCAAACCTTACCTCACCTCATCTTATCTCACCTCTTTTCACGTTCCCTCATCTTACCTCACTTCATCCCCTCTCATCTCACCTCACCTCCTCTCACCTTAACTCCTCTCAATTAACCTCCTCAACTCACACCTCACCTCGTCTAACCTTATCTCACCTCACTTCACCTTACCTCCTTATCTCACTTCACTTAACCATATCTCCTCTCACCTCACCTCACCTCACTTCACCTCCTCGCTCCTCACCTCACCTCACCTCACCTCACGTCTTCTTACCTAACTTCACCTTGTATCACCTCACCTCATCTTATCTCACCTCCTCTCATCTCACCTCATCTCACCTCACCTCCTCTAACCTTACTTCATCTCACCTCACCTGCTCTCACCTTGCCTCACCTCACCTAACCTCTTTTCATATCATCTTACTTCACCTTACCTCACCTCACCTCACCTCCTCTCACCTCACTTCACCTCTTCTCACCTCCTCTCACCTCCTCCACCTCACCTCCTCTCACCTTACCTCACCTCACCTCATCTCAATTCACCTCACCTCTCTCACTTCACTTCACCTCCTCTCACCTCCCTCACCTCATCTCACCTCCTTTCACCTCACCTCACCTCACCTCCTCTCACCATATTTCACCTCACCTTATCACCTCTCACCTTCTCTCACCTAACCTCACCTCATCTAAATTCACCTCACCTCCTTCTACGTCACGTCACCTCCTTTTACCTCACCTCACGTCCTCTCATCTCACCTCACCTCCTTTTACCTTACCTAACCTCCTCTCACCTCACCTCACCTCACTTCACCTCCTCTCACCTCACCTCAACTCCTCACACCTTTCCTCACCTCCTCTAACCTCACTTCACCTCCTCTCACCTCATCTCCTCTCACCTCACCTCACCTCTTACCTCACCTCACCTTCTCTCACCTCCTTTCACCTCACCTTGTCTCACCTTACTCCCTCTCACATAACCTCACCTCACTTCACCTTTGGAATGGAATTCCTGCGAAAAACAGTTTTCATGACGTAGCGACGAATGTTTCGTCTGACGGGTCACTGTTTTTTTTTTGCGCCGAGTACTTGGAAGGACTGACCTTGGAGAACAAGGCTCTTTTTTCAGCGGTGGTATTTTTGAATGAAGACTTTATCTTTCCCTGACAAAGCTTCCAGGCTGGCTTCTCGTCCCTTTCGTCGTCGCTGCCGTCGTTGAATTCCACGGCAAGTCTGTCCATCACGCCGGAGTCCAACTCTGGCGATGGTGACTTCTTGCGTTTCCTTGTCTTGTTGGTTGGTTCCTGTTTGTTGTTTTCGTCACTCATCTTTGCTGGTGCTTTCCTAATCACTCCATCAGAGTATAAGGAATATTCCCACTCACATTATTCACTCTCTTCTTCCTCTTCCTCCTCCTCCTCCTCCTGCTTCACAGGCTCTTCACCCTCCAACCCCAAGGAATTTTACACCTACGTACGTAATAAAAAAGTTATCACAACTAATATTGGTCCACTCCATCAAGAAAACGGTAAGGAAATAAATACAGAATCAGAAATGGATGAAGTACTAAATGATTGTTTTGCATCCGTTTTTACTGTTGAAGACACCGATGAAATCCAGGAAGTAACCCCAGCTAAACCTAACTTAATTCCTTTAAGCGATTGTCACTTTACTGAGGATACTGTAACTAAGGCACTTGATAAAATTAAAGTAAATAAAACTCCTGGTCCTGATTGTATTGCACCGAGAGTCTTAAAAGAGACAACATATCAAATCAGCAAAACTCTTGCAATACTATTCAATAAATCTTCAAATTCTGGAAAAGTTCCCGACATTTGGAAATTAGCAAATGTTATCCCTATACAAAAGAAAGGAGATAAAACACTACCGATTAACTACAGACCAATCAGCCTCACATCCGTAGTTGGTAAGTTAATGGAAACTATAATACGCGATAAACTAGTGACTTTCCTTGAAGAAAATAGCATGATTAATAATTCTCAACATGGTTTCCGCATCAAACGATCTTGCTTAACGAATCTCCTTGACTTTTATAACGATGTATTCAACATTTATGACGAGACAAAAGCGGTTGATATAATTTATCTCGACTTTCAAAAAGCGTTTGACAAAGTTCCCCACAAACGATTATTAAAAAAATTAGAATCACACGGCATATCTGGAAAAATTCTTAAATGGGTTGAAAACTGGTTTTCCGAAAGAAGGCAACGCGTTGCCATAAACGGTAAATCATCTAACTGGCGAGACGTTAAAAGCGGTGTGCCACAGGGCTCAGTACTTGGTTCCATTCTTTTTCTAATTTATGTCAATGATATTGATGAAGGCCTCACCTGTAAGATATCAAAATTTGCCGACGATACGAAAATCACGAGTAAAGTGAATACAACCGCCGATAAACTACAATTTCAATCAAACCTCAACATGTTAGTCAGCTGGTCAAAAAATGGCAAATGAAATTAAATGTTGATATATGTAATGTTTTGCATATCGGTAGCAATAATCAATTCAATAAATATACAATGAATGACTCTGAACTTTCTAAGGTTAATCATGAAAAAGACTTAAGGATAACTATTAGTAACGACCTCAAACTAGATAAACATTGTTGAGACGTTGTAAAAAAAGCTAACAAACTTAACGGTTTCATCGGTAAAACTTTTGATTATAAATCTGAAAAAGTTATCCTTACACTACATAATGCACTCGTACACCCTCATCTAGAATATTGCATTCAATTTTGGTCACCATACTATAGAAAAAATATTAATAAGCTGGAGAGAATACAAAGAAGAATTACTAAAATGATCCCAAGATTGCGAAACAAGTCTTGCGAAGAACGTCTAAAGGAGCTGAACTTATTCAATTTATCCAAACGTAGGCTACGAGGGAACCTAATTGAGGTTTTTTAAATTTTCCATGGTTTTGATAATATTAACATAAACAACTATGTAACTACCGATTTCACAAGCTCCACCCGTAACAATGGCTTCAAGATCATTGGTAAGCGTTTTAGATCGAATGAAGCGAAGCACTTTATCTTCAATAGAATCGTAAATGTTTGGAATTCTCTCCCAGTACAAATAGTTAACAGTATTACAATTGAATCATTTAAGAAAAAACTCGATAAGCACTTAGCGTCCGTTCACCAAGTCGAATATTTCATTACTGCGTTAATATATATATATATATATATATATATATATATATATATATATATATATATATATATATATATATATATATATTTTTTTTTTAGCATAGATTACTCCTTGTTTTTATTTCTTTCCTATACAAATTCCATGTTAGTTTTTCCATACTACATGGTATCACTTCCTCTTCCGGCCAGCTTCGGCTGGAGGGAGGGGTCGGTGGAGAGGAACCTTCCACTTTGCTGTCCTTTTGTCTCTATCAAGTAGATACTATAGTAGTAGTAGTGTAGCTAAACAGTCAGCCTCGTTAGATCCAGTAAGACTGTTGTTGTCTGTTCTTCCTTTGTACTCCTTTGTACTCCTCCTCCTGCTTCACAGGCTCTTCACTCTCATCGCCGAAATAATTATTTTCCTGTTCACTCTCCTTCCCACGCTGCCTCACGGTACTCTTGACGGTGCAGGTGACGTAGTGGCCCAGAATGCACTGGTCACACTTCCCGAAGCAGAAAACGTCATTGTAATCATCTTCCACGTCAGAGAGGTAGTGGCACATCCTCGCGTCGTCAGAGAACTCAAGACTCGCGTGGGATCTGTTGTTTGGGATGTAGATTTCTTCAGCCTCTTTTTCCTCATCGCTGGAGTCAATTTGTTCGTCCTTCTTGGATGTGAATATCTCGCCTTGTTAACATTGTGATCCTCCTTCAGTGCATCTTTAAGCGTCTTGTTGCCGCCGTAGATCACTTCCAGAGTAGTGAGCAATCCTTCGTGGACCTGTGCGTCCCACGTGACAACAGTGTTAAAGATTTGCTTCACCATCTTACGCTCTTAAATCCGCCTCTTCTTCTTCTGGTTTTCACCCTCTTCAGTTTTCTCTTTATTCTCATGAATTTCAACAGATTCTTTTCCGTCACCTTTATTCTTTCTTTGCGTATATTCAGAACTTTCATCACTGGAGTCATTGTCACTTGGTCTTTCCTCGTCATCTTCAAAACTATCATCCATGCAGTCTCCATACATCTCCTTGTCCTGTACTTTCTCAAAGTGAATCAGCGTGTCCAGTCCCTTCTTGAAGTGACGATGTATGATGCCCTGCATGGCGTAGTGCACCTTACGCATCATCACCTCCTGTTCCTTGTGGCTCTTTCCCTGCAGACGGAAGTACATGCGTCGCAGGAAGACTCTGATGATGTACGTCACGTGCTGCATCACCATTCTGTTGGGGAAGGCAAGCCGCCCCAGCATGTCTTCGTGTGCCTTTCCCGACTTATTCAGGCGAGTTATAGCTAGGACGAATTTCTTGGAGCACGTGTTCTGCAAGGACGTGTACTCAGCCCCATCCAGCTGAAAGTTACTGGCAGAAGGATCGGTTTTGGCCAAGCACTGGTATTGTGCTGTCTCAGGCGTGGCTTCAACACCCCTCATCACTGCACTCCAAGCCTGCTCATCAAAGCAGCAGTGTTTGTGGAGCCACTCCTGCACGTAGTCAGTCTTAGAAAGCTCCCACTTCCCTTCATCCTCGTCCTTCTCAGAGTTACACACATTTGCTAGAGGTTTATCTTCCAAAACCTCATTCAAGTCTGATTTCTTGTAACACTCCCACATTTGAACATTTTCCTCTTCCATGTCACACTCAACACACCGGCACTGAGTTTGAGGCGAGGTGAGGTAAGGTTAGATGAGAGGAGGTGAGATGAGGTTAAGTGAGGTGAGAGGAGATGAGGTGAGATGAGGGTAGAGAAGATGAGGTGAGATGAGCTCAAGTGAGGTGAAGTGAGGTGAGGTGAGGTGAGGTGAGAGGAGATGAGGTGAGATAAAATTAGGTGAGGTTAGGTGAGGTGAGGTGAGAGGAGATGAGATGACATGAGGTTAGATGAGATGTGGTGAGGTGAGGTGAGAGGAGGTAAGGTGAGGTGAGAGGAGGTGAGGTTAGGTGAGAGGAGGTGAGGGGAGGGGAGATGAGGTGAGATGAGGTGAGGGGAGGGGATGTGAGAGGAAGTGAGGTGAGGTGAAAGAAGGTGAGGTAAGGTGAGGTGAGGTAAAAGGAGATGAAAAGAGGTGAGAGGAGGTGAGATAAGGTGAGGTGTGAGGAGTGGAGAGGAGAGGTGAGATGAGGTGAGGTGATGTGACGTGAGGTTAGGTGAAGTAAGGTGAGAAGAGGTAAGGTGAGGTGAGATGAGGTAGGAGGAGGTCAGGTGAGAGGAGATGAAAGGAGGTTAGGTGAGAGGAAGTGAGATGAGGTGACATCCGGTGAGAGGAAGTGAGGTGAGGTGAGGTGCGGTGAGAGGAAGTGAGGTGAGGTTAGGTGAGAGGAAATGAGGTGAGGTGTGTGAGAGGAGGTGAAGTGAGGTAAGAGGTGATAGGAGGTGAGGTGAGGTGAGAGGAGGTGAGGTGAGGTGAGGTAAAAGGAAGTGAGGTGAGAGGAGGATAGAAGAGGTGAGGTTATGTGAGATGGAGTGAGGTGAGGTGAGAGGAGGTGAGGTGACGTGAGAGGAAGTGAGTTGAGATGAGGTTGGGTGATTTGAGGTGGGAGGTGAGGTGAAAGGAGGTGAGGTGAAATGAGGTGTGGTGAGGTGTGAGGAGGTAAGAGGCGATGAGGTGAGGTGAGAGGAGGTGAGGTAAAGTGAGAGGAGGTGAGGTGAGGTGAGAAGAGGTAAGGTGAAAGGAGGTGAGGTGAGGTGAGGTGAGGTAAGAGGAGGTGAGGTGAGGTGAGATGATAGGTAGTGACGTGAGTTGAGGTGCGAGGAGGTGAGATGAGATGAGGAAAGAGGAAGTGAGGTGAGATGAGGTGATAGGAGGTGAGAGGAGGTGAGGTGAGAGGATATGAGGTGAGAGGAGGTGAGGTGAAGTGAGATGAGAGGAGGTAAGGTGAGGTGAGGAGAGGGGAGGTGAAGTGAGGTGAGTTGAGGTGAGGTGAGAGTAGGAAGTGTGAGGTGAGGTGAGATGAAGTGAGAAGAGGTGAGGTGAGAGATTGTGAAGAGAGAGGTGGTGAGGTGAGGGGAGGTGAGTTGAGGTGAGGTGAGAGGAGGTGATGTGAGGTGAAGTGAGATGAGGTGAGAGGATGTGAGGTCCAAGGTGGTGAGGTGAGGTTGGGTGAGATGAGGTGTGGTGAGAGGAGATGAGGTGAGGTGAAATGAGGTGAGAGGAGGTGAGGTAAGGTGAGAAGAGGTGGGTGAGAGTAGGTGAGGTGAGGTGAGGTGATGTGAGATGAGGTGAGGTAAGAGGATGTAAGGTGAGGTGAGAGGAGGTGAGGTGAAATGAGGTGAGATGAGGTGAGATGACCTAAGGTGAGAGTAGTTGAGGTGAAAGGAGGTGAAGTGAGGTGAGGTGAGGTAAGGTTAGAGGAGGTGAGGTGAGAGGAGGTAAGATGAGGTGAGAAAAGGTGAGGTGAGGATAGGTGAGGTGCGAGGAGATGAGGTGAGGTGAAGTGAGGAGAGAGGAGGTGAGATAAGGTGAGAAAAGGTGAGGTGAGGTGAGATGAGGTGAGGTGAGTGGAGGTGAGGTTAGGTGACAGTAGGTGAGGTGAGGCGAAGTGACAGGAGGTGAGGTGAGATAAGAGGAGGTGGGATGAGGTGACAGGAGGTGAGGTGAAGTGAAGTGAAAGGATGTGAGGTGATGTATGAGGAGCTGAGGTGAGGTGAAGTGAGATGAGGGTAGAGGAGATGAGGTGAGGTGAGCTGAGGTGAGGTGAGAGTAAATGAGAGGAGGTGAGGTGAAGTGAGGTGTGGTGAGATGAGAGGAGGTGAGGTGAGGTGAGATGAGGTGAAGTGAGGTGAGAGGAGATGAGGTTAGATGAGGGTAGAGGAGATGAGGTGAGGTGAGCTGAGGTGAGATAAAGTGAGGTAAGGTGAGGTGAGAGGAGATGAGGTGAGATGAGATGAGGTGAGGTTAGATGAGGTGAAGTGAGAGGAGATGAGATGAGATGAGATTAGATGAAATGTGGTGAGGTGAGGTGAGAGGAGGTAAGGTGAGGTGAGACGAGGTGAGGTGAGGAAAGGGAAGGAGAGAGGAGGGGAAGGGAAGGGAGGTGAGGTGAGGTGAGATGAGGTGAAAGGAGGTGAGGTGAGGTGAGAGGAGAGGAGGTGAAGTCAGGTGAGGTGAGGTGAGAGAAGGTGAGGTTAAGTTAGGTGAGAGGAGGTGAGGTGAGATGATGTGAGGTGAGAGGTGGTGAGGTGAGGGGAGGTGAGATGAGGTGAGTTGAGGTGAGGTGAGTGGAGGTGATGTGAGGTGAGGTGAGATGAAGTGAAAGGAGGTGAGGTAAGAGGATGTTTGGTGAGAAGTGGTGAGGTGAGGTGTGGTGAGAGGAGTTGAGGTGAGGTGAGGTGAGGTGAGAGGAGGTGAGGTGAGGTGAGAGAATGTGAAGTTAGAGGAGATAAAGTGAGATGATGTGAGGTGAGAGAAGGAGAGGTGAAAATAGGTGAGAATTGAGGGGGTGAGGTGAGGGGTGGTGAAGTGAGGTGAAAAGAGGTGAGGTGAGGTGAGGTGAGGTGAGAGGAGGTGAAGTTAGGTGACAAGAGGTGAGGTAAGGCGAGGTGACAGGAGGTGAGGTGAGATGAATTGAGGTTAGTGGAGGTGAGATGAGGTGAGGTGAGAGGAGAGGAGGTGAGATGAGGTGAGGTGAGAGGAGGTGATGTGAAGTTAGGTGAGGTGAGGTGAGAGAAGATGAGATGAGATGTGGTTAGATGAGATGCGGTGAGATGAGGTGAGAGGAGGTAAGGTGAGGTGAGAGGAGGTGAGGTTAGGTGATAGGAGGTGAGGGGAGGAGAGATGAGGTGAGATGAGGTGACGGTAGTGGATGTGAGAGCAGGTGAATTGAGGCGAGAGGAGGTGATGTGAGGAGAGGGAAGGAGAGGAGAGGGGAGGGGAGGTGAGGTGAGGTGAGGTGAGGTGAGTTGAAGTGAGGTCAGAGGAGGTAATGTGAGTTGAGGTGATAGGAGGTGAAGTGAGAGGATGTGAGGTGAGAGGTGGTGAGGTGAGGGGAGGTGAGGTGAGGTAAGGTGAGTTGAGGTGAGGTGAGAGGTGATGTGAGGTGAGGTGAGATGAGGTGAGAGGATGTGAGGTGAGTTGAGGTGAGTTGAGGTGAGGTGAAGTGAGGTGTGGAGGGAGGAGGTGAGGTGAGATGAGGTGAGGAGAGAAGGAGGTAAGGTGAGGTGAGGTGAGGTGTGGAGGGAGGAGGTGAGGTGAGATGAGGTGAGGAGAGAAGAAGGTAAGGTGAGGTGAGGTGAGTGGAGGTGAGGTGAGGTGAGTTGAGTTAAGGTGAGAGGAGGTGATGTGAGGTGAGGTGAGATGATGTGAGAGGAGGTGAGGTGGGAACATGAGATGAGAGGTGGTGAGGTAAGGGGAGGTGAGGTAAGGTGAGTTGAGGTGAGGTGAGAGGAGGTGATGTGAGGTGAAGTGAGATGAGGTGAGAGGATGTGAGGTGAGAGGTGGTGAGGTGAGGTAAGGTGAGGTGAGATATGGTGAGAGGAGATGAGGTGAGGTGAGGTGATGTGAGAGGAGGTGAGGTGAGGTGAGGTGAGGTGAGAGGATGTGAGATGAGAGGAGATGAGGTGAGATTAGGTGAGGTGAGAGAAGGTGAGGTGAAAATAGGTGAGGAGAGAGGGGGTGAGGTGAGAGGAGGTGAGGTGAAGTGAGGTGAGGTTAGGTGAGAGGAGGTTAGGTGAGAGGAGTTGAGGTGAGAAGAGGTGAGAGGAGGTGAAGTGAGGTGAGGTGAGGTAAGGTTAGAGGAGGCGAGGTGAGAGGAGGTGAGGAGAGAGGAGGTGAGATAAGGTGAGAGGAGGTGAGGTGAGATGAGAGGAGGGTCGGTGAGGTAGGGTGAGGTGAGGTGAGAGGTGGTGAGGTTAGGTGACAGAAGGTGAGGTGAGGCGAGGTGACAGGAGGTGAGGTGAGAGGAATTGAGATTAGAGGAGGTGAGGTGAGGTGAGGTGAGAGAAGAGGAGGTGAGATGAGGTGAGATGATAAAAGGTGAGCTAAAATGAGAGGAGGTGAGGTGAGAAGGAGGTTAAGTGATGTGAGGTGAGAGGAGGTGAGGGGAGATGATTTGAGAGGATGTGAACCGAGATGAGGTTAGGTAAGGTGAGAGAAAGTGAGATGAAGTGAGGTGAGAGGAGGTTAGCTGAGGTGAGGTAAGGTGAGAGGAGTTGTGGTGAGGTGAGGTAAAGTGATTTGAGAGGAGGTGAACCGAGATGAGGTGAGGTAAGAGGAGTTTAAGTGAGGTGAGAAGAGGTGAGATAGGAGAGACGAGGTTGGGTGAGGTGAGGTGAGGTGAGGTGAGAGGAGGTGAGGTGAGAGGAGGTGAGGTTAGGTGAGGTCAGGTGATATAAGAGGTGGTGGGGTGAGGTGACAGGAGTTGAGGTGAGGTGAGGTGAGAGAAGATGAGATGAGAGGAGTTGAGGTGAGGTGAGATGAGAGGAGGTGAGGTGAGATGAGATGAGGTGAGGTGAAGTGAGAGGAGATGAGGTGAGATGAGGGTAGAGGAGATGAGGTGATGTAAGGTGAGGTGAGGTGAAGTGAGGTGAGGTGATGTGAGAGGAGATGAGGTAAGATGAGATGAGGTGAGGTGAGGTGATGAGATGAGATGAGGTTAGATGAGATGTGGTGAGGTGAGGAGAGAGGAGGGAAGGTGAGGTGATAGGAGGTGAGGTTAGATGAGAGGAGGTGAGGGGAGGGGAGATGATGTGAGATGAGGTGTGGGGAGGGGATGTGAGAGGAGGTGAGTTAAGGTGAGAGGAGGTGAGGGAAGGAGAGGGGAGGGGAGGGGAGGGGAGGGGAGGAGAGGTGAGGGAAGGAGAGGTGAGGGGAGGTCAGGTGAGGTGAGAGGAGAGGAGGTGAGAGGAGGGGAAGTCAGGTGAGGTGAGGTGAGAGAAGGTGAGGTGAGGTGAGAGAAGGTGAGGTGAGGTGAGGTGAGAGGAGGTGAGATGAGGTGAGAGGAGGTGAGGTAAGGTGAAGTGTGAGGAGAGGAGAGGAGAGGAGAGGAGAGAAAAAACGAGGAAAAGAGAAGAGAAGTGAAGAGATTAGAGAAGATAAAAGAGAGAAGAGAATAGGGATGAGGAGAGAGAAGAGAAGAGAAGAGAATATAAAAGAAGAGAAGAGATAAAGGAAGAGAAGAGAAGAGAATTGAAAAGAAGAGAAGAGATAAGGGAAGAGAAGAGAAGAGTGAATAGAAGAGAAGGGAAGTGAGTAGATAAGCGAAGAGAAGAGAAGAGAAGAGAAGAGAAGAGAAGAGAAGAGAAGAAGAGAGGAGAGGAGATTACAAAGGAAGAACAGACACTAACAGGAGTTGATGCAGAGGTAGAGATAGAAGTTTTGGACAGATAGAAGTGAGAGAGGGATAGAAAGGAGGAAAGATAGGAAGGAGGAAAGATAGAAAAAGCTAAAGATAAAAAGGAGGAGAGAGAAAAATCAGGAGGGATCAGGAGGAGATATTAGTTTATTTTCGTCAATAAAATTATTACATTAAAGACCTATAACAATTCATTACATCAATAAGATAATTACACTGAAACATTAGAACAAATAGTTTCATCAACAAAATAGTTACATAAAGTTATATATAAACATTCGAACAATTACTTACATCAACACAATGATTATATTAACAACTAAAACAATACATTTCATCACTAAACTAATTACATAAGGACACACACACACACACACACACACACACACACACACACACACACACACACACACACACACACACACACACACACACACACACACACACACACACACACACACACACACACACACACACACACACACACACACACACACACACACACACACACACATACAGACACACACACACACACACACACACACACACACACACACACACACACACACACACACACACACACACACACACACACACACACACACACACACACACACACACACACACACACACACACACACACACACACACACACACACACACACACACACACACACACACACATACATATATAGTTTACAACAGACAAAAAGTAATGTTACATGTAACTGCAAGAATGTTGTTCACACACTTTTACACACTTTTTTTTACACATAATGCCTCGTGCACAGGTCCATTGTTTCATCATTACACTTGTCGTTTTTCTATTGTTATACTCTTTTTCTTTTTCTTTTTAAGCTTATTCACATAATTTTTCAAAATGTTAAGTATCATTACAATTTTCAGGCACTTATAAGCTTTTGTTTCTATTTTCTCTTTCTTTTTATTTTTCTTTTTCTAACTTTTTCCTTTTTCAACTTTATCATACTTCTTTTTTTTTTTTTTTTTCAAATATTCATGTATCAATGCAATTTTCAAGCACTTTCACTACACTTAAGGCCTTCTTCACTGGTCCTTTTTTCATCACTACACTTGTTTTTTTCTATTAACTCTTTCCTTTTCTTTTACTTCTCTTATGATTTTTCATTCTTTTTCAACTTTTATTTTCATACTTTCACTACACTGATGGCCTTCTTCACAGGTCCTTTTTTCATCACTACACTTGTTGCTTTTTTCTATTAACTCTTTTCTTTTCTTTTTCTTTTCTTATTCTTTTATTTTCTTTTTCAACTTTTATTTTCTTACTTTCACTACACTTTTTATACACTGAAGGCCTTCTTCACAGATCCTTTTTTTCATCACCCCCAGACTCACACGGACAGGTCACCATCTTCCAGGGCCTGGTGCAGCAGGGCGGTGACCTTCTCTAGGTCAGAGGTCATGTTGAGCCTCCACGTCGGGGGATGACCTCCAGCGCAGTAGCCACAATGTCAATGACATCGGACTCCTGCTGGAGGCGGTCAGTGTCCCTCTTAGCCAGACCAAAGTCCAGCAGGAACGCACGCACGTCACCCTCGTTGGACGCGTCCACCAACACGTTCCTTTCGTGGATGCCACCGTGGGTGACGCCCCTGGCATGCAGGCGCCGCACAATGCCGCACACCTGCACGAGGGCCAGCAGACAGGAGCGCACCTCTCCTCTCCTTAGGCAGTCTTCCAGCGGCTCTCCCGGGCACAGCTCCATCACCAAGGAGGGAGGAGAGTCAGTCGTCACCCCGTAAAGCCGGGGAACGCCAGCTTCGCCCTCCACCTCCCGGAGTAGCTCCGCCTCCTCAGAGGTTTTCGCAATGAGCTCAGGATCGTCCAGGGGCTTCTTGATAGCCACCTTCACGATCCTGTCCCGGGAGAGAGCCAGCCGCCCTCTGTGCACCACGCCGTACTGACCTTCCCCCAGGACCTTCCCCATCTTGAGGTGCTTCTTCTTTATTGTCTTCATGGTGCCGTTGGTTGAAGTGCTGCTGGGGTCCTCTTTCACTGTCTTCTCGGGCTCCATGGAATGCTCGGTAAAACTCTCGGTAACTGGCGTCATGTTCTTCATCTTCATATTCTTAACCATTTTACTCAAGAGATTGAGGAAGGTAACTTTTAACGTACTTGCAAAACTGAGGTGACGAAAATATAGAGGTTGTTTTTTTTCCGTTCCAAAAGGGAGTAGAGCTAAGCTTCCGGGTTGGAGCTAACATGATTTTCTTTTATAATATCGTATGTAAGTACCAGACTAGTTTGCCATAATATAATACATTTTATTTATTTGTGATTCAATGTTGACTAAAGTAGTTTTTTTTCTTCCTCCTCCTCCTCCTCCTGCTACATGTTATCACTTCCTCTTTCCGCCAGCTTCGGCTGGAGGGAGAAGTGGGTATGGCAGAGCCTTCCACTTTGCTGTCCTTTTGTCTCTATCAAGTAGATATTATAGTAGTAGTGTAGCCAAACAGACAGCCTCGTTTGGTCCAGTAAGACTATTATTGTCTGTTCTTTCTTTGTACTCCTTTGTACTCCTCCTCCTCCTCCTCCTCCTCCTCCTCCTCCTCCTCCTCCTCCTCTAAATCAGATGATGACTTCATGCACTACATTGCTACCAAAAGGCACTGTGAGAAGGTAATTAAAAATGCGAAACATAACCTTGAAATTAGTATATCGCAGCAATCGAAAACAAATCCTAAAAAGTTCTATCAGTACATACGTAGTAAGAAAACTGTAAAAGATAAAGTTGGCTCTATAAAAGATGTTAACAACAGACTTATGAGTGATTGTAAAAATATGGCTTAAATTCTAAATACCTTTTCCCATAGCGTGTTTATCACCGAAGATATATCGTCACTGCCGATTGTAAATTACATGTTTAGAAGATCCGAAAATGAAATGTTTAAAATTGATGAAATAACTGAAAGCCATATAGTTAAATATTTAAGAAACTTAGACCCAAATAAAAGTACAGGTGCCGATCAGTTATCAGCGAGATTATTACTAGAGTGCCAAGATGAACTTTTGCTACCCTTGAAATTACTCTTTAACAAATCCCTTCAGGAAAGATCAGTGCCAAGTCTTTGGAAATGTGCAAATGTCACACCGATATTCAAGAAAGGTAACAAATGCGAAGCTGGTAATTATAGACCCATCAGTCTTACTTCGGTAGTTATCAAAATTCTTGAAAAAATTATCAGAGATAAAATTACATCTTTCCTAGATAATCACAATCTGATTTTAAACACTCAACATGGCTTTCGAAACAACAGATCTTGTCTCTCAAATCTGTTGGAATTTTATAATTATGTCTTCTCAAATTACGACGAGCGAGTTCCTTCTGATATTATTTATCTCGATTTCAGAAAAGCGTTTGATACCGTGCCACACAAGCGTCTTTTGATCAAACTAAAACTCACGGAATGGGAGATCAGTTGTGTACGTGGATAGATAGCTGGCTAATGGATCGGAAGCAGCGAGTTGTGATTAATGGTGAAGCCTCCAATTGGCTTCATGTTTCTAGTGGAGTTCCACAGGGGTCTGTTTTGGGTCCTTTACTCCTCTTGATATATATAAATGATTTAGACTGCGGCATTACTACTAAAATATTCAAGTTCGCTGACGATACCAAAATAGGTGGTAAAACACTCACGATTGGCGACTGTAAGGTCATACAGCAGGATTTAGACAACTTAAGTACCTAGAGTGATAAATGGCTTTTGAAGTTTAATAAAGATAAATGTAAAGTAATGCGCGTTGGTTTCAATAATCGAAAGCATAATTATAAATTACAGTCACAAAATGTAATGAAAATTGAAGAAGAAAAGGATCTAGGAGTACTAGTAAAAAGTGATTTGAAGAATGGCATACAATGTTTGGCTGCTAGTCGAAAAGCTAACATTATTCTTGGATTTATTGCTCGTAATTTTCAATGTAAGAATCCGGAAGTCATAACGCGTCTTTATACTTCGTTAGTGAGACTCCACTTAGAATATGCAGTTCAGTTTTGGTCGCCGTGCTATCTAAAAGATGAAAATAAACTAGAGAGCGTGCAATGACGAGCAACTAAACTAGTTCCAGGCGTTCGTGGCTTGTCTTATGAAGAGCGTCTGAAAAGATTAGATATGTTTTCCTTAAAAGACCGTCGAATCAGAGGTGATCTGATTGAAATCTTCAAGATACTAAAGAATAGAGATCACATAAACCTTGAACATTTCTTCGAGCTCTCATCACAACTGATAACGTGAAATAATGGGTTAAAGATTAAAGGACAACGTTTCAATACCGATTTGCGAGAAAAAAAAATTTAATATACGGGTAATTGACTTTTGGAATAAACTACCAGCATCTATAGATCAAGCTAACACGATTGTCACCTTTAAAAATCGATTAGACAAGTATTATAAGGAATTCGACTTTTAAATTTTGTCCCGCGGTAGTGTTAGATTGATTTAGATTAGCCATTCTATTTTTCCATCTTTCCTATGTGGTGCCCGGGGGAGGGCTGAGGCTGTTCGGGTTCTGAAGTACGTTATTTATTTAAATGATGTTATTGCTTGATTAATTTCTTTACCTAATTAATTTGTTTTACTTTCACTTCACTGCTGAAGGACCACCAGTGTGGTGCCTTGTCATTAAATTAACTTCGAATGGGGAACTCTCATGGCAATTAAAAAGATATTTACTTTGATTAATTATATTTATTAATGGTCCCTGATGTTGGATATTTCCCTGAATATTAAGAAAAGAAAGCTGCCACCACCCCCAAAGGTTTAATGAGAATTAAGGGATTCTCAGGGAATTTAATTTCTTCCTAAAGGGAAGTTAAAATATTCGAAAGAGAAAATAATTACTACCAGGGAAATATAGGCGACCAATGAAAAGAAAAGGGGAACTGATTTAACAATTTAGTTATTTGGTAGAGTGGACTGAGTTTCAATAAGGCACATGGATTCGTGGATTTGTTTCATATCCTTTTTCAAGAGTGTTGAGCACCTCCCACATTAACCTTATCACACCAACGGAGGTTAGTATTAACACAGAATCACTTTCTCAGATTTTTCTTGAGTTATTTATTTAATGTATACTTTGAATATCACAGGCTGATCACTGAGTCTTAGAAACACGGCTTAGTTATAGTATCAGACAACTTAATGGCTCATGGCAGAAAAACATCATCTTCCTCAAAAAGAAAATAAATACAGAGTTGGCAATACATATCTCACCTCGAGATACCAAGCTCTTCACACATTACACATTATACCCTTGACTCCCTTCCCTGAAAAATATCACCTTAAAAATTTTATAATTTTGTAACTGGGCCTGAGAACAGTTAAAGAACCTTTTCTCAGGGGATTTCCGAAAGTAAGGTGATCTCAATGTTTCTGTTTATGCATACATAGTATAACTCTTCCTCACTAAGTAGGAATACGCGATTCCTATTCCTGAATACATGGGCTGGGTCTATCAGACCGTCTTACGTGACACATAGTTTCCTAAAGCTTAACTTGGAAATTTGGCAGTGGCTTCTAGCGGTTCATTTAACTACAAAAACAAAAGAAAGTAAATGAGAAATTGGTGTAACTGTCGTGGAGGCATTCTTTCCCTGTGAACGCAATCAACGTTGAACACCGAGTCCGTATAATTCACTTCCTTAACTCAGAAGTTAATACACAGTCACAATAACATAGAAATTACCGTGAAAAATATATATTGTACACCATGAAATATTTTGTAGGGAAATAGGGGACCATGCGGTTTTGAAACCACGTTGTCCTTCTTTAAGAGAAGGAACTTGATATTATCCACTTATAATAGATCTCAATAGGGGTTTATATATATTGTCAGGTTACTGGGGAAGATTATGGATTATATATTAATGGTGAGAGGCATTGAATTTCACAAATATTGAGGGATTCCGAGAGCGATGTCACTCACCTGTGAACGCAATCAACGTTGAACACCGAGTGACGCTCTCTGGGAAAAAGGCGGGAGATGAGAAGGGGGAAGGGGGGGGTTTCGAGGATATTCCTCCTTTGATCTTATTATTAATTGATTATTGAGACGTGAAATCGTTATCAGTTTATAGGAAATTAATTTTGACGCTAAATAAGTGACATTTAGATATCTATTGAACCTGATCTCTGGATTACTATATAGGGGAAAATTTTTGTCTACGTGACTTTTTGCACGTCGACGAGCCCCGGGGCATGATCACCTCATATGATGCAATATTACGTCATTCTTAACAAAGTTTTGTGGGAAGATAACTAAGTAGGTTAATTATATTAGACTATGGAGAGCATTTTGACAAGTTAATGACTATTAATAGTGATTAGATTATGATACTAATTTCTTTCCATAGAAAACTGTTTGGTGGGAGGGGTTGACTGCATAGGATTTGAAAGCTTGGAGAAACAATTCTAATATAAACATTAATATAATATGAATGATGTGTGAGTAAAAACATTTATATAATGCAGTATCCCCTTGGGAATACAGGATCTAAGGGCAGACTAAACAAAACAAAAAGGTACATTCAGTAGGCCTATTTGAGATTAAATTGGAGGCATCACACCTATATAAAATTTCCTCGTTTGTCTCTTTCAACAAACGAGGTGTTTTTTCTTCGTTCTTTTTCCTGCCGGGTAACGCCGGAGGGACTGGTGGTTGGGGAGGAGCCTTCATCTGTTCTATCCTTACCTCTTGCTCTATAATATCTCAGTCTTATAGCGTAGTTAAACGAGTGACCTCGCCATAGGT